>LPNX010327271.1:515433-692586 GCA_001517045.1 Pseudotsuga menziesii | reverse complement strand
ATTTGATGTTGTTTGCTCATAAATTTGATTACGTTTTTTCTTATAATTTATGAAGACATTCCTAAAATATCTGGGAAAATACAAATTCAAATGAGATTTGGCTTAGAAAATGAGAGTAAGAACAAGATTATAGAACAGTCATTAACCTCTTTGATAGTTTATGTTCAAAGAAAAACCTCAAATATGTAGGAAAATTTTAAATTCAAATGGGATTTCGCTCCAATCATATGATTGTATGAACAAGATTGAGTTTGTAACTCTAAATTCATCACTATATAGACTATATAGAGTAATATGTTTAGTGCAACACCCGAGAAGAGGTTTACACCTCAGGAGATTTGATCCCTTTCGGCGCTTGATAGAGCCTAGGATTTGGATCTAGGCTGGTTGACAAACATGTGAAATAGAAATAGCTTCAAAAGTCCCCTTTTCTTCCAAGACTTGGTTCATGATGGACTCCAGAACCAAATTTTCAATTCTAAATTTATTATTTTCCCAATCAATAATTAACTTGGAGTCTCCAAATACTTGGAGGCTTTTTAGACTTTTTCTGCTGCTATCTTCAAAAGGAGCCACATCGCAAAGAATTCAGCATGATTATTTGTGCCTTGCCCAACGGTTAATTTCAATTTGAAATGACGAGATACATTGATGTATTTTTTGGTCAACTGTTACTTTTATTGATCATCACTTACCCCTTGCTGAAAGAGGGGTAACACGTTGTAATGACTTACTCACCTCCATGAGTCTCTTCAATACTAGAGTGGGACAGATGATATGACTCTCAACATCCTAGAAGTTTTGAAATAAAATGTTCAAATAAAAGAATTGTATAATGACTTACACAATAAAACAATTATTAAATAAATTAATAGTTTAAGTTTGTGAATGTTTTAACTACAGGGTACCTTCAGGTGCTCTACCTTTAAAAGATTTATAGCTTGGGACATGTGATGGTTGATCATGAACAACTAGATCTCCTTAGTCTCATAAATCCTGTGGGTTCAGTCAATTTTCTCCATCTAGAAAAGCATAAGGCTCAAGGAATGTACAACACATGGACTCAAAAAATCAGTCTTGCATCCCTACAAACCTAGGTGTTGTTCGGGACGACTTGGAGTCTTGGACAATATTGAGTAACCCCATTGAGTAAATTGTCTTGATAGGAGTAATTAGCAATGGACTGAGCATATTTCTCCACTGCTCCACATTCAAAAAACCCTAAAAATATTACCCCTTTAGGGCACACGTTGCAATGACATTAATTAATGGCATGTTGCTTTGGTCTTTCCATCCATAAGAAATGATGGACACCTGTGTACACTCCCAAGATCACATCAACATCATCAACATCTTCCTAACCCTGGATATTAAATGATCTTTCAAGAGGTCCCAGATTTGCCTTCTTGGTAGTAACTTGACCCAATGGCACTGGAGGCTTAGATGATCTAGAGCCTCTTGGTTGTGTGGCCTTCCCCTTCAAAGCTTGCATATCAGTGGCCTTCCCCATTGCAAGGTTTTCCATGAATATGTGGGCAAAGGTATAGTCACTCTAGTTCCACTTTGCTAAATAACATGGGATTTCACCCCATTGTTGCCCTTCTGACATTCATAGAACCCATTTATATGATCCAAGCCTGTGCATTATTTTTCAGAATTTCAATGAAAGTTCAAAGTGGGAATTTTGGGTCATTCTTAACCAAGAATTCAGGTGTTTGTGTTACTCCCCCATAATCAATTAATGAATCCATGATGATTAACAAGGTTGTCTTTGTAATTTAATCACATACAAGAAAACACAACCCATACTCCTTTTTAGAATAATGTTGTGTATTTTTATGAATTGCCTTTTCCTACAGGGTCCAATGTGAAAAAGTATCTGTGGTTTGGATATGTTTCATGACCGCATCTTACAACATATCGTATCTGGAAATTTGTCCATGCTGGATCTGGATCAGATCCCTGGATCTGTGGATTCTGGCAGCCTTTGAGCTGTGGTCAGTAACTTAGGTTTTAGTTTTTAAATTCTAAGTCTTTGATATGCATAGGAGAGCATTTTGTTAGTGAAAGTGTGACTGCTCAAAGCATTGTTCTATTTTGTGGTCTTAGCAATTAAAATATAGCTCTCTTGCCAAAGTATCATTAAGATGAATGTATCATCCTTCAAGTTTGTGATGTTTACTGTTCTAATTCCTCTAATATCTTGTTTCAAATTTCTCTTGGAATTGCTTATTCATGAATGTTTGTGGCTCTAATTCTTGCTTAAACTTACGTGGTCTTTTCTTCCTTTTTGTAATGTAGGAACCTTTGATGTTTGATATTGTGATCAACTTTCCCGATCTTGGATTTCAACTTCGATTTGAGCCTTGTTCACAGGTGCGTTGTTGGACTGCATGTCCATTTTGTTAGTAGAAAAAGCACTTTTGAAAATTAGTCAAACCTTTTTATGTGAACAAAACTATTATATGTAATGTTGAAAAGGTTGTGGTTTTTACTGATTTATTGCTCAAATTCATTTTTTCATTGTTGCGAAGACAATACAAAGTTATTCATAAAGAAGGGTGAATTGGGACCATGAACATCTTAGGGAACGAATGGAATATTTGTAGAAATATAATTTTGTAGCAAACATTTTTGAATATCTTACATGATACTTAAATGCAATATAAACAAATGCCCAAGAATATATACTTTACTCTCAGTTCATGCAATTTAGTGAATGTAGAGAGAGTATCAAATTATTAATATTTAAAAAAGGGTGTTTAAAATAATATCCTATCAGGGTGAGATTTTTTATATCTTTGACCTTTGAGAAAGGGTTTAACCTTAGTAACACCCCATGAGTTTTTCTAATGCAAAATGTGAAGACACTATGATCATTCGGAAACTATTTGTGTATTACTAGAAATTTGAGATTTCATATTTCAAAGGCTACATATTCCAGGTTGCAATTAGATTTGTGAAAAATTAAAAACAATTTTGAGTGCGAAGGCCCAATTACATTTTAAAAGTAATGTGCTTTGGATTTTTCAAGAGACAGTAGAATAGATTCAAAGGTGCCTGATTTGAGATGGTCAAATTTGAATGTCATCAGTAGTGTTCATATTCTCCAATCTAATTTCATCAGTAGAGTGTTCATATTCTCCAATCTATACTAGGATTTCTAAAGTTCTATTTCATCCTTAAAAGGTCAAGCCTTCAGGCTTCAAGTAAAGAAAAATGTTACCAGCCAAGGGCAAGTTTTACCGTTGCATTTGCTATTTTATTTACACCTGATGCATGTTGACAATTTTGGAAGTTATTTCTTTATATTAGGTTGCAAGTATCAGTTTTTAAAAAAGACAAAGCTTCCTGTTCATGCAGTCCTTAATAATTAAAGGTTCTTGTGGGCATATAGGTCTGAGAGTCTTCATTTTTTTCTTTCTTTCCATGCTTGTTCTATATTCAGTGGAGAAATTCATACATACCCTGGACTTTACATACCAGATCTGCTTAAAGATGAAATGGTAGCTTTATTAGCCTCACTTCATCAACTGTCATCTCCCAAGTTAACTTTAGTGACCTTACAAATGCTTGCTTGGGAGTTTCAATGCGAAACAATATTGTTGAGGACTAACAAATCTTTACATGACGTTTTGAACAGACTTGTTCTATAAAGATAGGGACAAAAAGTATATGGTTGGCCCTGTTAGATTTTTAACATTTAAGCTAGCATTATATTAGGATCTTTAACTGAGAGAATAACAAGCACAACAATCAAACAGAAGAGACAATGAACACAGTGTTTTTCCTCGAGGAAACCATAAATGGAGAAAACCCTGCAACTTCGTCAGAGATAGAATCAGCACCAAAAGTAAAACCCAAAACAATAAGACGATCTCCTGACAACAGTAGCCTCTTTCTTTCTAGCCCCGGCCCCCAGCAACTTCTTCTCCCTCAGCTATGCGCTACAACTGAGTGTGAGTGAGTGTGTGATAAATAGAGAGGCTCACTATCTATTTATACTAATTCCCGACTTGTCAATAACTCACTAGGTGAGTCTAACAACCCTAGGGCCCCGCAACTGCGGGGACTTTAACCCTTGATCAATAGGAGGGTTACCCACAATGACTTGACATGACTTGTTTACATTATAGAAATTCCCGATCGGAACATTGGGGCATGACATGACACAATTACATTACAAACACTTCTCGGAATAAACATCGGGGTACAATACATAAGAAATACAAGTGAATACATTCCGAAGTTACAATTACATCAACACTCCCTCTTAACTAGGAAGGTATTCTCTTGACACAATTTATCAACACAAGTCTTCTTCTCTGTATCATCTGGATCATCATTGAGTCCTCGTCATCTTCATCTGGATCTGGATCATCACTCGATCTGGATCATCATCACTGGATTTGGATCATCACTCGATCTGGATCATCTCTGGTTCTGGAACATCTCTGCTGGATCATCATCACGGGTGCTATCTCTTGATTCTTCTCGTCACATGAAGTTCTACAGAGCCAACCCTTTTTCATGCTGGTTGTAGGCCTAGCCTCCATGTAGGTCTTTTCCAACACTTATATTTGACCCTAAGTCAGAATGGCCCGCCCAGCACTTACATCTGATCATGTAGGAACCAATCCTATAATCATATCAGAAAGGCACACCCCAGCACTCACATCTGACCATGTGGGAACACATCCCATAACCCTGTCAGAAAGGCCCAACACTCACATCTGACAACCAATGTCAGAAAGGCCCAGCACTTACATTTGACCATGCGAGGAACCAATCCTACCTACATGTCGAAAGGGCTCTACACTTACATTTGATCATGTAGGAACCAATCCTACAATCGTCTCAGAATGGCTCTGCATTTACATCTGATCATGTAGGAACCAATCCTACAATCGCCTCAGAATGGCTCTGCACTTACATTAGATCATGTAGGAACCAATCCTACAGTCACATCAGAATGGCTCTGCACTTACATTTGATCATGTAGGAACCAATCCTACATTCACATCAGAATGGCCCTCAGTCCCAGACTGAGTATTCTTGGTAACTGATCAGGTGCCTCCATTCCAAGAATGGCATTCAACGCTTATATCTGATCATGTAGGAACCAATCCTACAGTCACATCAGAATGGCTCAGCACTCATATCTGACATGCGAGGAACCAATCCTCTCATCATGACAGAATGGCTCAGCCCTTACATCTGACCATGGAAGGAACCAATCCTCTCACCATGTCAGAATGGCTCATGGACTCATCACTTCCCTTTGGAGGGAACCTCGATTTGGAGAACACCAAGCTTCTCCCTGAAGTACTCAAACTTCACTCTAGCCAATGGCTTTGTCAACACATCAGCGATCTGTTCATCCATCTCAACATACTGAAGCTTCACTGCTCCTTTTTGCACCATATCCCTGATGTAGTGATACTTGATCTCGATATGCTTTGACTTGTCATGGAACACTAGGTTCTCCCACGACTTCACACAACTCTGGTTGTCGCAATATATACAAGTAGCATCCAACTGGAGATCAAATAAATCAGACAGTAGCTTCCTCAGCCATACTGCCTCACAACTAGCTGAACAAGCTGCGACATACTCTGCTTTAGCTGTACTCAGTGCCACTCAGGATTGCTTCCTGCTAAACCAAGAGATCACACTTGATCCCATATTGAAGCAACACCCTGAAGTGCTCTTCCTATCGATGGCACTGCCTGCCCAATCTGAATCAACATAACCCTCTAGGTTAATCTTCTGATTTGTCTCATACTTGAGCCCATAATCAACTGTACCCCTCAGGTATCTCAGAATATGCTTTGCAGCAATCAAGTGAACATGTCTCGGATCTATCAGGAATTGGCTCAAGGTGTTCACAGCAAAGCAAATATCTGGTCTCGTGTTCGTCAGGTACATCAAGGACCCAATCATCCGACGATACATTGTAGCATCAACCGCTTCTGATGAAGCATCACTCAATAGCTTTAGGTTCAATGCCATAGGTGTGGTCATGGCCTTGCAGTCCATCATCCCAAACCTCTTCAGGATCTCTACTGCATACTTCCCTTGTCCGAGGAAGGTTCCATCCACATTCTGCCACACCTCCATGCCTAGAAAATAGGGCATCATACCTAAGTCCTTCATTTCGAACTCGGCAGCAAGCTTCCTCTTCGTATCAACAATCAACCCATCCATTCCTGTTACAAACAGATCATCTACATACAGTAGGAATATCACTGGGTTGCCATCTTCAACCTTGTAGTAAAGGTTGGAATCTGCTTTACTTTTGGTAAAGCCCAAACTGGATAGAAAGCCATCAATTCTGCCGTACATTACAAACACTTCCCGGAATAAACATCGGGGTACAATACATAAGAAATACAAGTGAATACATTCCGAAGTTACAATTACATCAACAGGCCCACACAAATGGTTGGACCACACAAATGCGCTACACACACTCACACAAAGAAAAAGGCAGCTTACAACTGCCCTCCTGGCAAAGGCTGCAGGCCTTTGAAAGTACATACTATGGCCGAGTTTGCAAAAGAAAGGCATATGAACTGGGAGGGGGCGTGTGGAAGAACCCAATACAGGAACCTCCCAAATCTGTGTTTCCTCATGTTTCTTAAAAAAGGGGGCACCGGGAAACATTTCTCATGGAGCCTCCCAGCTCCCAGGTTGTGGGAAATGTAGGGGGTGAGCCCCTAACCCCAGGGGACGCGTCCCTATGGAACACCGGTAGTTGGAATGCTAGATCTAAAAACACATCAATCTGAAAAACAACACAAGTTTAATTTCAAAAACATCACTCTTTGTTACCTAAAAGAAATAATTAAATTGCAATAAGCTCAAAACTTCTATTGTCTAACCATCTCAGTGGTGCACTAAGTCTCTTTTCTAGGATGGAAGAAACTAGGGTTACAATGTAACTACACATAGCAAAAGATGCACCTTCCATGAGCAACTAAACCCTAACCCTAACTCACCTAGGAGGCATGCACCTTGAAGAGCAATTGGCTCCAACTCTTTGAGGTTGAGTTTTGTGGACCATTTCTATCCTCTTTGCCTTGGCCGAGTGTTGATAGGGTGTAGTTTGTAATGCTCTACATATGATATGTTGCAAACAGATGGTCCTTGAGACCATTTTCTACACTGAGTTTGTGCCCCAATCTTTACACATGGAGAACATTTTTCAGACTTTTTTCTTCTTTCACAAGATCTGTACTCTAGGGGGACTTTGCTTTTGGATTTGGATAGATACCCTTATTTTGCTCTCTCCTCTTTTGAGGATATTGCCCTTTCTAGCTGCATCCAATTAGTTCTTAGAGGCCTCTTCATTTTTCCAATGCATGGGCATTTCTATACAGCATCTCGTTCCTTTCAATTAGTTGGATTGGGATAGATAACCACATTCCATGGTTTAAGAGGATTTGCCAGTATGGCCATCTCCATTTGATCGAGCTTGAGGAGCACTTTATTTTTAGATGTCCCATACACTACATGATTTGGGGGAGGTTCCACTACTTGTTTTGGGACTTGGGGGTCCCTTTTGACTTTCTTTTACTATCCCAACCAAATATGGCAAGCTATATACATCTGTGAGGTGATGATCCATGTACAGGAGACTTTGCGTGACCTCTCTAGAGCCAATACTGTTGGGCTCATCACTTTTTTCTTTTTCAGCCTGCTAGAGACCACAAGCACTAGTGTAGCTCTTCACTTCTTGTGCTTTTTGGCGCCAAATCAGTGGGATGGTGGACTTCCTCCCACCTAATTGACAAACAACTCCCAGCCTCTAGGAGATCTCGGTGTTGGATGTGCCACACAGAGTACTATCCATAGGGTGTGGTTGAGAATCTAGGCTTCTATTAGGAAGTTCTTCCCCTTGGCTTCTGATATCAGGAGAGATATTTTATTTCACTCTAGAGCCCTTCCTAGAATTCTGCAGCCTTGCTCTCTCAGTCTCAGGTGCTCCCTGGAGGATGTCATCCGGCTTTCCATCAGACTCTTCACAGTGATAAGACAGACACAACGATACCTTTTCTCCCTCTTCCACCAATACTCCTACTTTTATTTACAGTATTGATGGTGATGTTTGGGTAGGAGACACAGGACCTTGCACCTCTTAGGGTTTGCATCTTATGCTTTACCTAGATGCCTCTACACTCTTTTAGTCAGTTGCATCTCTCCTTTTTTAATTAAAGTTTTAGCATCTTGGATTCTTCTAGACACCCTGTAGTCTATTTATTACTGATGGTACTCTGTAGTCCCTTTGCCTTTTCATCAGTCCCTTCCTAGGATTGTGCAGCCTAGCTCCCTCAGTCTCGACTCTCAGGTACTTTCTGTAGGACGCCATCGGGCTTTCCATTGGTCCCTTCACAGTGATAGACAGAAACAAGGATACCTTTTCTCCCTCTTCCACCAAGACTTCTACTTTTATTTCCAGTTATGATGCTGATGTTCGGCTAGGAGACGGGACCTTGCACCTCTTAGGGTTTTCATGTTTTGCTTTACCTAGATCTCGCTACACTCTTTTATTGTCAGTTGCATCACTCGTTTTTTAATTAAATTTTCACCATCTCGGATTCTTCTAGACACCCCTGTAGTCTATTGTTTATTTCTACGATGATTGTACTCTATAGTCCCATCGACATTTTTCTTGGTCATTTATTGGACATTAATATAATTATCTTATCTTAAACACCTTGGTTACCCTGCATTTGACAACCGCTTTGGTTTTATCTCAAGGCTATTCTCCCACTTGAACTATGATAGTAGTTTTTACTAAATTTAGGAACTCAGATGGCATTCTATGACATTGTTTAGTATCATTACACTGGATTTTTTATCATTTGATGCAGGTTATAAGCATTTGTTAGAGGCAATGGTTGTTACTTGGCAACGCTACTAGGTTTAAACTTAATTGCATTACTCAATTAAATAAAGGGAATCTCCTCTCCACACACAAGTAGCTCCATCTAATATGCTCAAAATTAATACTTAAGGCTTAAAACGATTGATGCAGGCAGTCTTTATACAGAAGGAACATTTATTTGCAGCCCAATATTCAAGTATTATTCTGTTAAATAGGCTATTCTCATATACCAGGTAGAGTAAGAGTGGATTAGACATTTGACATGCATCTTGATTCTCTAGGACCAACCTTTCTATGTAGGAATAATTTTGTTGACCTTGTTTAAATGACAAATGTGGAATTTCTGTCCTTTAAGTTACTTTTGGTTTCGACATCTTTAGTTCATCATTAATAATAATTGATAACAAACATATCTATCAGATTTTATTCTTAATATAATATTTAATTTAATAGTTTTATTTTGTGACAGCGGTTACGACTCATAGATGTATTTGATGTGCAAAGACTTCAAATGCACTATGGAAAATCTGTCATTGGGTATGAAGCTTTGTCCTTATTCTCTCATATGCAATTTAAGTCTCTGTCAATCTATCCAATGAGCTTTTGTATTTACTATTTTTCATTAAATCTACTGCCCTTCTTTGCAGTGGTCCAGTTAATCCTGCTACATTTGTAGTCGTATATGGTGGTTGTGGACCAACTTATCCTGGAAGTTATGATGCAGACAGGGGAATCTATACACTTTTCTATCCAGTAAGTTGTGACACAGTATGCTGTGCTTTGGTTATCTGATTGCTTTTGTTTTCACATTAGTGGAAATAAACATCAAAGATGACATTATGCTTTGTATCAGGGCTTGTCATTTGCATTTCCAATCCCCTCTAAGTTTAAGTATTGTGTGGACCAACAAGGTGAGAAGTTGAGTTCATTTATTACTGTTGAATACCACTGCTAGTTTAATAGAACATCAGTGTTTTAGATTTGAAAATGTCCAGATATGTTATTTTTCTAACTTCCTTTCTGCTTGTAAGCAGCGGAGTTACCTTTAGAGTTTCCTGACGGAACAACACCAGTCACCTCCCGTATTTGTATATACGATAAATCCAGTGGCAGTGTTGGAGTTGGAGCTTCATTGAATAAAGCCATACTTCCTCCATTGCCTGTGGGAAGTTTGTATATGGAGGAAGTACATGCAAAGGTTTGTTCCTTCGAGACAATATTGATTTTGTGGATATGTTCTGCATTACATCGCTGGTTACATATGCTTTATGTGTTTTTGTGAGGGAAGTTTGTATATGGAGGAAGTACATGCAAAGGTTTGTTCCTTTGAGACAATATTGATTTTGTGGATATGTTCTGCATTACATCGCTGGTTACATATGCTTTATGTGTTTTGTGATATATTGCAATTGTAGGCAGGTTGAGTCATCATATGTCTCTCTCTGCTCTTGAGCAGCTTTCTTAGTAAACCAAGTCAATATCTATTGGTCCCAATATTCTGGGTCTAGTCTAAAGAGACAATATCTATTGGTCCCAATAAATTTCACGTTCCTTTTTTTAATTGCTGCATTAACTTGTTTTTTCCAGTTGGCCGATGAACTTTGGTTTAGTGTTGGGGGTCAACATATTCCTTTTGGAGCTTCACCTCAGGTTGGTACAAGTTTCTAAGATATCATTTAGTTAATTCTTGCATCTTTCCTTCTCTTTACATTTGCTTCTAAGAAGTCGGAAATAGTGGTAAGTTTTGATGTACGATGAATGAAGCTTTATTGTCAGTCAGTACAGTTGCTGTGATGTCGGGGTAAGCATTGTGTATGAATGTCATGGAACTGAAGTTGTTGCTTCTGTTTAGGAAACACTATTGACTTGAACAAAACTGAAAATGTGAATGTCACAAAAATATCCAGGACGATACAGATGTAGGTTCCAGACTTCAGTAGTGTTTTAACTTTTTTGTCGCATTCAGTTAATGATACCCCTTTGGTAATAATTATATACGGCATTTAGACATATTTCATTTTTGACTAATATCAATCATCAGAAAACTAGTTAATGGGTCCATCTGTTCTTTGTAACCGGTTTCTATATAATCCTTTTAACCATCATAATAATATTTTTAGTATGATGACATGAATGAATTTTTTCTGTCCACTGTTCTTATTTATTTATTTAATTTTTTTTTGACACTAACATCTTGTAAGTCCTTGCAGGATGTTTGGTCTGAATTGGGCCGTCCCTGTGAAATTCATCAAAAACAGGTAGATTCTATTGTGCATGTAAGACTTGGTAGCCAGTGAGTTGAGTATACAGCCATTCTTATCTATTCTGAGTTCCTCTTATAGGATAGCCACTAGTTGTTATGAATTTCTGGAAAGTGTATCATAGAAATTAGAATAGCTTCTCATTTTATCATGCATGCCCATCGTTATATGTTTTTGCTTATTCAATCCTTTTTCTGTGTTTTTGTATTTCTTTTATACAAACATGGGGTATATAATTCAAATATAAATAAAAGTTGGCATAACAGTGTATCTTGCAATACCTTCTAGTAAGATGCAGTTTAACTGTGTATCATATTTCCTATTTCCTTGATTTAAAGGTAGGAGTTGTGCTAGTCACGTGTTTCAGTAGTTAATATTTCTGATCCCCATTCTGATTTGAATATGGCTTGTTATCACCAATTCTTACACACTTTAAGATAAAGTCTTAAAGCCCTAGGTATGGGCTTAGTGAAACTAAGAGGGAGGCCAATGTCACCACACCAAACCCTCTTCTGCTCTTTAGGTTGTCTCTCTCTTCTCCAACTCAAGGGAGGCTTCCCTAGGGTAGGATTGCTAAAGCTTGCAATGAGGTTCAAGGTGAATTGAAGAGATGTCTCTAGCAAAACTGGTTGTTTTAGTGATGATAAAAGAAGTGAGTGGAAGGATAAGGGATTTGTTTTTTATCCATTGGGCAATGGAGTCAAGCAAAGGCTCAATGAAGGATTTTCAAAGACATGATTAGGAGGATTAGGGCAGCAAGATTACATACCCTAGCCACTTTTTATTGCCTCCCAAATTTCAGAAATCTACAAAGGGAAAGCACTATTGACGCGATACTTTCAAATGATTCTAGGAGGATAATTATTATGCGAAGGGGCAAGAGAGTATATAACCATTATGAGAGACATACTACACCTACCACTTCCAATTAATAAGCATCACATAGACAAATAGACTACCTATTTCATTAAACCAAAACCATTATCATTTGAAGATTCCATCCATGAGTAAAACATGAGAATGGTGTAATCTTCATGTGTGGCTACAATGGATCCATATTAATCATTAATGTATGTGGCTAAGGCCAATCTGTACTCTTTTATTATAGTACTTGTTTTTGGTTCTGGTTGCCCTAGCCAACTTGTTATGTGGGCGTCGGGTGTTAGGATTATTAATCCTCCCTTGTCCAATTTGGTCATATGTTTAAATCAGGAGTCATGTCTAAATCGGGAGTCCATCCAGTCTATTTTTAGTCACTAGCACCATTGGGTCCACTTGGCCTAATTGGGGCACATGTTTCAGTTACTAAAGTGTGGGGATCACTAATTGAGGCCCCTACTGCCACTGATTGCACTCGCATGCATCAGTTTAGTAGCCTCCTAGACCAATCCCTACAATTTAGGATCCACTAGGAGTGCCGATACCAACCAAGGTCAGTTGAGTTGAGTTAGTGACTAGTCAAGCTAAGTTAGGAGTCAGTTACATTCAGTTCTAGTCCTCTGCATTCAGTTAGCGCTAGGTTTGCATGGCTGCATGTAGGAGAGGCGCATTTCTCACCTACCTCAGTCAGTTAGCCACAATCAACACTGAATTAGACACTTGAGTTGTGTTTTAGAACTCCGATGAACTCCGGTGATGGTTTAGACAAGGTCAGTTAACCATTGAGTCCTTCGATAATGATTTAGACAAGGTCTTAGTTACCTACAGTCAAGTAGAGTGTAATCAATTCGAATTTACTCATGTGGATTCGAATTGCTTGTGGCTATTTAGCCATTGTACTTCATTGTAATTATTATCTAATTACTTTTTGATTAATGAAAGCATTCACAGTTGCAAGCCATTTTTGCACTATTTCATTCTTCAATTGCTGAGTAAATTGTGTGATCTATTTTGTGAATTGTGTGTTTGTCTACAGATCTATGTGCTCAATTTATAGCGGGCCCATAATGCCTCTTGGTGAGAATGATCTACCCCTTGAGTTGTGTACAAAATTCAAATACACAGGAACTGTAATCTCATCTTGTGATCTATCTTGATCATTCTTTAGCCTAGTAGCATCATTCTTTATCAAAGTGATTTTTGCAGAAAGGCACCTACATCTTTGGTGTAATATCTCCATTTATTGCAGGTTTCAGGGTTTCTGGTGGTTTCCTTTGATCATTGTCTCTCTCTCTCTCTCTTATAGATCTTAACATGGTATCAGAGCGGTCTGTGAACCTGCCCTACCTTATTCACACCTGGTTCAAGTTTATTCTTGGCTTTTTTTTCAGTGATCAGAATTTGTAGTGGAAGATTGTGCCTAACTTACAGAGTATTGGGGTTGTGTCGCTTGGGGCTTTTTTAGCTTGTTTTATGTGTTTTCTTGTAGATCTTGTCCATAAACTTGAGCGCCCAGCATTAGGGCTTACCTGCTGATCTATTTTTCAACCATGTCTATGGGCTGATAGCATCGCTGTTTTTCTTGTGACTGTAGTACCAAGGTTTTGGACCATCCATTTACTCATTTTAAGCAGTTTCTCCATGCCAATGGGCTGGTAGCATCACAGTTTTCTTGTGATTGCTGAACCAGTGCTTTGGACCATCCCGTTTACTTTCAGCAGCTGATGTGAAGTTATGGGTTTGTAACATCACTTTTATTTTGTGGCTGCAGAACCAGGGTTTCAGAGCATCTTCTTTAGAACAGATCCAAATATTTTTGTCTGGCGGCATTGCCCTAAGGGCTGTGGAACTAGGGTTTTCTCAGGTGTTTTTCCTAGGATCTTACCGTCCTTCATGACTCACTTCAGTTGTTGAGTTGGAGATTTTTAGCTTGTGGCATTTCCCTAAGGGCTGTGGAACTAGGTTTTCCATAGTATCTCTTTGTGGCAAATATTTTCTCTAGCTCCGCAGTCTTCAACTAGGGCTTGTGATACCCTAGTGCAGATTCAATGCATTGCAGATTTCTTGGAAGAAGCTAGTACTATCTCTTTTTTCTTTGGGTCTAATCAAGGATATTTTTTGTAGATGTATCTGTGCCATTCTTAAACATAATGGACTCTAAATCAATGTTTTCCCTAGTAAATGGGGCTAGTTATATTTTGGTCGATCAGATAAGGAAGAAATTTATATGCCTTTTCTATCATAAGGGGGGAAGGGGGGCGTGTCTCCAAGTCTTCTTGGTTTGTCTTCAGATATTTGAAGAACTTGCGAGAGTAGTAGTGCGCGGAAAGGATCTTTTTGATGATACTGCCTTCCTTTGGAGAAAGACTTTGTTGACGGCGAAGTCCCTTCCTTTTGATATTCAAGATAGGACTTATCATATTTGTATTTTAAGATTTATTTGTTATATTTTCTATTTTTTTCTAGGTAAATTATTCTAGGGCGAACCCCCAAGCACTTCCCCTAATTTTGAGGATTATTACCGAAGTAAACGCTAGATTCCTTAGGTCACAAGGTCACGTCAATGATAGGGCTCAAAGATGTTACGACTTAAAAGTTAAAACTATATACTCATTATGAGATCAACATGTCGCTCATGGGAATAGAATCTGGGTGGGAATGAAAACTCTCCATCCATAACTACTTGGGCTAGACCAAACTGACTTCAGGAACGCGCCCTCAGTCTCTCTCAGATGAGTGCGCCCTTTCTCCTTTTGAATGCCCTTTTCTAATTCTTTGGTGAGATTAGGGTTTCGAGACCCTAATTCAAGGTTCATGCACTAATTTTCCTTAGTGCATTAATAACTTTTCATTAAAAAAGTGTAAATTGCATGCATGCACATGCAATGTGCAAATCTCATGCAATGTGCAAATCTCATGCACATGCATCATGTAACCTCCATGCACATGCACACCTACTCATCATGCACATGCAATTGAAGAAGGCACTGAAGCCCTGCATGTCTCCAATCACTGAATCCTTGACTGCTGCAGAATGTCTCTCACACTCCACACTACTGCCTATACTGATGATGTACCTCCATGCTAGGCAGAACCACATGGAGGACATCCTGACTTACACATCTATCTCTAAAAAGGCTTATTGAGCCTATATATCAGGTTTGACTAGGTCATCCCTAACCATATCTAGTAATGCAATAAGAGAAATAAAATATGGCCTTATCCATAATTACAAGTACATAATGATACATATGAATGGTCTGGACACTGTGGCCACATGTACAGAGCACCTAATTGCTACTGTATATTAGGATCTTGCCTTACATTGCAATCAATAACACCTGTCATCAATGTGGTTGTAAGATTGAAATTGTTTGTTATTGAGGTTTTATTATATATATTATAAGTCAGTTGGAGGTCTACACGTTCTTTTATGCCCATTTACTTTTCCTAATTGGATCTTTCTGCCTTCCTTCCTGTTAGTGAGACTGCCATATTTTGAAACATAGTATCAGATTCAACCTTTCTCATAGAGCTTTTGACAGATTGGGTGCCTTTTTGGTTAGATCGTTGTTTTAATTGGTAATAGATGTAAATCAGTCTTGTCTTTTCTTTGTAATCTGTAAGGAACATTTGTGAATTCCTTTAAGGAATCTATACCCTTTCTGTAACTTAAATACACATACTACTCCCTTTGTGGTTGCCATTGCATGCCAATTTTTTACCCTCCTAGACTGAATTACATCACTGCTTCATTTTCATGTGTTCTACTCTTCATTTACATGTGTTCTACTCTCCTCTCCATCAGTTCCTGCATTCCTTCCTTAACATAGTTCCAATAGAAAGATTCTTAACTTTCTTTTATTGTGCATATCCCTTCAAATCTTTCATCCAACAGCAACTGCCCTGTTGTTCCTTTCCAGCATCTTCTATGCAAGATTTAAAGAATTTGTTTCCTTTTTTTCTCCATTTTTTGGGATCCATCTGTAATCATTTCATATAATTTCACAGTAAGGAGTTGTGATTTGGTTTTTAATTTGAGTTTCTATCCATTTTATCGAGTTACAGGATAATTATTCATGTTTTTATGTGATTCCCCACAACCATAAACATGAATGTGTTACAAAATTTTCTGTTACATACAAACATGTTTTTGTTTATTAATCCAGATGATTTTTTGAAGCAGGTGGACCAAATGGTGATTCACAATGCTTCTGATACTAGTCCAAGAACCACGTTATGTGGGGACTATTTCTATAATTATTTTACTCGTGGAATAGATATATTATTTGATTCTCAGGTATTTTCACATTAGCGAGGGTCATTACAGTTTCATTGGGATTGAATTAATGAATTATTGCTATATGTTAAGATAGTTTCTGATTATCTTGCAGACACACAAAATCAAGAAATTTGTATTGCATACAAATTTTCCAGGCCATGCAGATTTCAATTCATATATCAAATGCAACTTTGTGATCCATTGTCCACGTCGTAAGTTTTTAGGATCTTTTATCAAGTATTTCGTTGTGTATTTTTAACTATGCATGAAATTTTGGTAATATGCTTTTGGAAAGGTTAAAGATTTCAATAACGTGCTTTAATAAGTTGGTTAAGGTATTTTGATGTTTTATATCTAATTTTTCATTCTCATTTTTTATTTAACTTTTATCATTATCATATTGGTTCAGCCGACACCCAAACGGATGAGGCAAACACATATGAGCATTGTATTACACTCAATACAAAGTGGCATCAAGTTCAGGTACTAACAAAAGCTTTTTCAAGGCAAATGTGAGCCAGTAATATAAATCTCTGTATTTTAGAAATGTTATTTTCCATTGCATGGTTCAAGATATTATTGTAACTTGCTATGATGGCAGAAACAGTGCATCATTTTGTGGTTTCTCTCATCTTAGCATTGATTTTCTTTAATAAATTTTCATAAGCATACCTAGTATGTAATTTATAGGTTGGATGGTTTATTATAGTATTATTTTACACGTTCTCTGTTATATTGCATTTTGCAGTACAAACGGGCTTATGGAATTATGGAACTAAAATAATAACATAAATCAAACGGAAGGAATTTAGAGATTCTCTCTTTGCCTCCCCATTTGACAATGCACTTTTAAAATTGTTCACTTGAAATTAGTAGAAATGGCAAAATCTTCTTTGTTTGCATTGTGAACATAGGAGAACCCACCACTACTTGGTCTTTTAGGGTTCCTAATACCTATCTTGTATACTGGTTCTAGAGAGCAGTTATGAACTAAAAGCTCCTTTTCATTTTTTTTCATTTTTGTTATTTATGTACTATTTTTACAGTCCCATTTACCCGTAGTGGTTACTATTGGGTATTAATAAATATTTCATTTAATTTCATATTAAATCTTCAAGTAGGAGGTTTTTTTTTCAGCAGAAAAAAGCACTCTTTGGTATTCTATTGAATCAAAAGAGTTTTGTACATCAGCAAAAAATTAAAGACCATAAAGTGGTGGTCACAAAAACAGACAGCCACTCAACAGTACATAAACCAGCACTTCATCTGTAAAAACAGCAAAGTAACCCACTACAGAAAACACTGAAAAACAAAACAGTCGAGAAACAACTGATATCCCGGGCACTAAAGTCATAAAATATCCCCTCATAGGTAGTCTGCCGCAGACAGCCAAGATGTCAATACGGAGGATAACAAGAGCCCAAATACATTATTCAAGGCAGGGCAGAGGTCTAAACATAGACAATAGACCTGTCAACCACCCAAAAACACCCAAATAAAATTATATCAGGTCAGACCAAAAAAGGATAGAATGTCCACAGTTCTAAGGAAGCGGAGCAAAGCTCTCAAAATAACTGCATTCTGACTTCCTCCAATGCCTCTCCATCACATATTTCAGAGAGTGTAAGATAGTCCACATCCTCCATAAGCCCTGCCTTGGATAAAGTATCTGCCCTCGTGTTATACTCCCTATAGACATGGCTGATATCCACATGAGTGAAAGCTGATAAGAGCAATTTGGTGTTGTAGCACCATGTATCAAGATTCACCATGTTTAGTGAAGAATCACCATTGACCCAATTTATAATCACCGAGGAGTCGCCAAAGACATATAGATTGGGTAATCCAAAGTCTTTGGCAACAGACAAAAGTGCCCAGAGTGCCAGTAGTTCTGCTCTAGTGTTTGTGTTGGGGCCACATCCAAGAGTAATAGTAAAGAAATGATAATCATTTAACCAAATGATAGCGCCTGCGCCACCAAAAGATGCAATAGCAGCCCCATCAAAAAAAGCCATAGGGTAACGCGATCTAGGAGGATGTCCAATATTCCTAGACTTGTGAATATTAGGGTGAGGAGCCAAGTGGGTTTTGGTCTCAAGACAAACCCTGTTACATAATCTGGGAATATTAGGATCAATGTTCTAAAAAATGATGCTGTTTCTGGTTTTCCAAAGATTCCAAAGGAGAAAGATAGGCAGATACAACAAGTCACCACCCCCCATGAGACTTTTGGAGAGGTTCCCAGAGAGGGTCAGATCAAACCAGACCAGTTGTATATTGAAGGAACAGTCCAGGCAGTGCAAAACCTCACGTAGGAAAGGACATCCAGCAAATAAATGGTCACTCATTTCAGAATCAGACTTGCAGAGACAGTAGCGATCAGGACCATACCAACCCCTCTTGAGCAGATTATCCCAAGTGTTCAATTTCTTGTTATATGCCAACCAAATAAAGCATTTGATCTTCTGAGGAATGTTGAAACGCCAGATTTTCATGAGAATGTTCCCCAGGGAAAGAGGAACAAGATCCGAGACAATAAGTTCATAAGCACAATTGGCTGTGACCGGGCCAAGTTTCTTATCAAACATCCAAAGAAGAGAGTCATCTGAACCACTGAGCTTAATACCTCCATGAATGAGACCTTTAACAAAAGTTGACCAAAGAATCGCTTAGTGACCCCTCAAATCAAGGTCCTCCGCTGAGTACCAACCAAAATAGCCCAGGGAAAGGTCATCCAGCTTCTGAGCCTAATACAAATAGGAAATACCATAGTCAGCCAGGTAGTCCCTGAGATCCTGCGGGAGAGAGAAGGAGGCATCAAGCCCAACAATGGGATCAACACCCAACTGAATCTTCTTGCCATTTCCCACCTTCCATCCAAGCTGACAAGTAATCCACGACAGAATTCTCAAAAAGCCATTCCAAAAATAAGATGTGCCAGTGACAAAGAAGTTGCACGCTCCGATCCAATCCACCAGTGGACAGTTCTTCAAGTATTTGTAAGTAATAATACTGTTCCAAATACCAGACCCCATTAGTAACTACCAAAAACATTTCAACCTGAGAGAAATACCAAACCATTCCAAATTATTAATGTCCCAACCACCATACTCATAGGGAACAACAACAGAATCCCATTTGGCCAAGTGGTGATGAGGCCTCCCATCAGTATTTCCCCAAAGAAAGGTGAAAATGGACTGCCTCAGCAAGTTTAAGATAGATCTAGGACATCTGGCTAGTGCAAACCAATAAACAACAATACCAGTGAGTACGGACTTAATGAGTACCAGTCTACCTCCAAGAGAAAGTAATCTGTATGCCCAATGCCTAATCTTGTCATCGAACCTCTTCACCATCCAAAGCCAATCCAAGGATCTGTAACCTAGAGGTTTCAATCTATAGCCCAGATATTTAAACCTCGAAGTAATAGGTTCCATACAGTAGGGCAGAAAGGTACTAATCATACCACGAGTTTCCTCATCCACCATATGATACAGGAAAGAAGATTTTTCAGTACTGACCATCATGCCTGTAGCAGAGCAGAAGAGGTCAAGTGCATCTTTGATGCTTCCTATTCCTTTACAGTACCAGCCCGAAAAGAATGACATCGTCCACAAATAAGAGGTGAGTAGGAGAGAGTCCAAGAGAGTACTGATACCCAGAAATGAGACCCTTCAGATGTTTATCCAAGATAATCCTGCTGAGGCTCTCAATAACTAAGATAAACAACAAGGGTGAAAGAGGACAACCTTGGCGTATACCCCTAGAAGCAGGGAAGAACTCCGAAGGGGAACCATTGACAAGGATAGCAAAACAGGCGTTGGTTACACAACCCATTCACACCCATGAGCGGGATACCAATCTGTAATAGGAGAAGTCTCAGAAAAGCCTAGTTAACCCTATCAAAAGCTTTAACAAGATCAAGTTTAAGTGCCAAGACACTGGCATTCCTAGTTTTTATGGAGTGCAGAATTTCCTGAGTAATACCAATAGGTTCAGTAATTTGACGGTCCTTTAGAAAATCATATTGTTGGCAAGATATGGATCTGTTAAGAATGGGTTTAAGACGAAGAGCAACAATTTTAGAAATAATCTTGTATACCAAGTTGCATAAAGAGATAGGGCGGAAATCAGCAAAAGTGGATGGCTTATCACATTTAGGAATCAGAGTGAAAAAAGTAGATTTGATAGAGCAAGGGACACACCCTTCAGTTCTGGCCTGTTCAGCGGCGAGGACCAGTTCCCACCCAATAAGGTCAAAAAAGGCAAGGAAAAATTCGACAGGCCAACCATCCGGTCCAGGGCTCTTATCTTTCTTAAAGCCTTTAAGTATAGATTCGACTTCCTGTAGAGTAATGGGTTGGAGAAAGCAGTCAACCTCCTCATCCAGGACCGACTTAGGAAAAAGCCTGATTACTTCCAATTGTTTAGTAATATTAGTACCCTTGTCATCCATAAATAAATCACTGAAGTTTTTTTACCAAGCCTCTTGAGAGAGTCATCATCCGATAATACAGAGCCATTCATATCATTAAGAGACCAAATGGCTTTAGAGTTCCTTCAAGCTGATGCATAGGCATTTTTAATATCAGTAATCACTGAAATCATGTTAAATCTCCATGAAAACATTTTAGACTGTTACTGCTTATCGCGTTGAGGGCAAGGCTGCATTTTCTCTCTAGGTGGTTGTTGGAATCACTTCTTTTACCCTTTTTTCTTATTTTCTTCCCTGGTTTCTTCGTTTTGGCTTTCATGTTTGGAAGGGCATGGCTATAGGTGAAAGACAATTTGTGTAACTCCAATGTTGCTTAAATTAGCAAATTTAAACTTTCATATGTGAAGTAGACTTTGTGAAGTTTGCAATCCTTTGTTTCAT
Source organism: Pseudotsuga menziesii (assembly GCA_001517045.1). Classification (NCBI taxonomy): domain Eukaryota; kingdom Viridiplantae; phylum Streptophyta; class Pinopsida; order Pinales; family Pinaceae; genus Pseudotsuga; species Pseudotsuga menziesii. The sequence goes on along the minus strand of LPNX010327271.1, from coordinate 671,398 downwards.
TGGAAGCAGAATATGTTAGGGTCCTACCTTAACCCCTTAAATAGATAGATAGGATGCCATGTATTATGGCCATCTCTATTAAAGAAGGTCCATAAAGTAGATGTTGTATGGAAAACAATAATTTGTAAGAAGGCTCGCTAGAAGGTTCCACCTACTAGAAGATTCCTTCTCTAGGAAGTATCTAGAAGGTTCCACCTACTAGAAAGGTTCTGGAAAGTACCAAGAGGTTGGATAGAACTATATAAAGAAGTAGAAGCAATGGAATGAGATGTCTTGTGAAGTATTTGGTAATTGGAGCTTGGCTTTATTTGGAGGTTGTCCCCTCGAAGAGACAAGTGAACAATGCTTTCATTAATAATGGTATTTCTACTGTGATATTTGTACCCATTGTTGTGGTAATTCTATCATTTTCATTCTAAAATCTTGCTTTATTATGATATTTCTGCTTTGCTATTAAGGGATGTAACAAAATAGTTTCTGTAAGTCCACATATTTTACCTTAGTAATCCATTGGTATTCTTAAAAGTTAATGATTGCATCATCGTTGCACCAAGGGGAGGCAGGTGCTCTACAGCCCAGTATGGGGGAGATATTGTCATGTAACATAAGATAACATAACGTTACAATACCAAAAAAAAGTAATTAAAAAAATTCATGCTGGCTCATAAAATAAAAAATTAAAACCAAATGAAAAGTAATTAAAAAAATCCATGTCGGCTCATAAAATAAAAAAATGAAAAGAAACCAAATTTCTAGAGTCGTGGATTTTTGCTAGATGTGTAAAAAATTTAAGATAAAAAAGTACACCTCAAAAAATTGGATCCCTCTCGGTGCTTGATAGATCCGGGTTTAAGATGGATCTATGCTGGTATATTTCATTTTAAATAAAACATTTCTGAGTTCCTTTTGTGTTAATCTCTTTAGGAAGCTTTGAAATAACATGTTAAAAACCCATAATCTACCAAGTAAAAGAAGATGCTAAGAGCTCCTTGAAGAGCTGGCTTATAAACTGCATGTTTCAATGTCAGTTTTGCCAATGCTTTTCCTTCAACTTTGATTCTCGCCTAGCAATTGCAGCCTTTTAGCAGGGTCAAAATGTTTCAGTCACTTGCTAATAGTAGTATGCTTATCAGAGCAGGTCTGGATTGCTTTTAGGAGGAGGCTGACTTCTCAGATGCACAAGAACGCTTTTGGAGGGTACATTTTAACATTGATCGAAAGAACTAAGCCACTTCACTAGATCCCTTTGGTCCTCTTATCTGCTGCTACGAGTGCTGCTCCAATCTGTACAGTATAGAGGAAAAGTGTAAAAATGCAATTATATCATGAAATGCCATCTCAATGGGTGTTTCATGTCTTATTTTGGTTGTCCAAGTTGTTGATGGCTTTTTCATGGTCTATTTTCTGATTTTGATTTTGAAAAATGAACCGTTTATAAGGTACCCCATTTGATGCCAAACAATCTTCCACATTTTCCACCTATTAGAGGCAGTTTGAGTATGCTCTTACTTGTTTATCCTGCTTTTGTTTGGCCTGTAGATGAATCCCTTGGTTTAAATAGTCCTTAGGGATGTCATTATTAGTAGATGAATCCCTTGGTTTAAAAAGTCCTTAGGGATGTCATTATTAGTCCTGACTTCTAAATTCTAAGATGATTTTCCTTATATCTTTAATTTATTTTATTTTGAGTTTCTCTTTGGGATGAAAAGTGGTTGCCTGGGATGGCCTAACAGACTAGGTAGGATGGTTGACATTGACAACACTAATTTGGTTTTTAAATTTTGCCATTTTAGAGGAAGAGGGACAATGAAATTTGAATAGAACTGTTATTTTTTGAGTTAAAAATTGTTGTTTGAGATTTGTGGATTGCATGAACCAAATATGGTAAATTTTGTCTTCAAGTCCTAGATTTAATATCTGCTGCATAAGGTCTCACATTAACTCCAAGGCCAGTAGAGATAGGTATCGATCAAGCTCCATCCAGGTAAGTTGTGGTCTTTGTAAACCTATTGAAGTTGGAGATGTGTAGTGGTGTTGGGCAATGAAGGTACTATGGAGGCCCCAAAGCCTAGTGGAAAATGTTATGAACACTTTCGTGCTAATAGCTGTGCAATTCTAGCAAGTCTCATTGAAAGAATCATATTGATTGCCACTAAAGTGGTCTTGGTTTTGACTGATATCTAGAAATTCAAAAATCTAGCTTTGAGTCTGGAGACCCAAAGAAACCATGGGCCCGGATGAAAAGGCTTCTCGTTATAAGAATTTTAATATTTACTGTATTTGCTTGCAGGAAATTTTGGGAGATGGTGGTCGGGCTGCAATTCAGACTCAAGGTTCAACGACGAATCCTTTCGGCTCAACATTTGTTTATGGGTTTCGAAATATAGCATTTGAGGTGAGGTTACCATATTGGAGATCTACACTTATACAGCTTTTGCATTTGTTTGATTAATGACATAAAAATATGGCCATGGATTTTCTGAGTCTATTCTAACATTGTAACATTGGTCATGATAATTTACATCATGTCTGAAATAGATTCTCTTGCAGTATATTCTTGATTCCAAACATTTATAGGATTTGTGTTTTTTCAGCTATCGTGAAGTTAAGAATGAACTTATCTTATTTAAATGTTTGCAGGTCATGAAAAATGGGCACATAGCCACTGTAACTCTATTCCAATCATGATTTACTTTAACAGAGGTAGTGCCTTGAACTTTCACCCCATCTAATTTACTTTCTTTCTTGTGCCGGGAAAATCGAGTTTTTTTTTCCCAAAAAAACATTTGCCATTTTCCATTTTTTTCTAATATGATTCACCCAAATTCCATAGGATTAACATTTTTGTATTCTAAAAATTGCCAAAATTGTCCACGATTAAATTTGAATATTTAAAAAAAATATTGCCAAACATTTTATGGTTGGAAATTTGATAATCAGTAAGATTCTTAAAATTTTCCTTATCGTATTTGGAATTGTTTTTTTGCTTTTCTTTTCTATTTTTAGGTATTTTAATTTTAGACATCCCATCCTATGGCTACATCTCAGTGAGCTACGGCAAGGAGCTAATGTAGTCAAGATTACTTGTTTTATGTGCTTTTTGTGGGGATAACAAAATCTACCATGCACCTTTTTGGAGCCATCTATGTCATTTTTTGCATGGTGTTATTTAGCATTGTCATTTTCGGCCCTTGACATGGTAAATGGGAAATGGGTGATAGGTTTATGTTTTTAATGGTCAATGCAAATTTTTTCTCGTGCTTTGTGTTGAAGTTTTATGAACCATTTGTATAGTAGGAAATAAGAGCAAATTTATTATACCAGCATTAATGCATTGAATCCCATCAGAACCCCATAATTAAGGGTGTTTGGGTGAGAGCAGTACTTGGATGGGTGCTTTGTGTTGAAGTTTTATGAACCATTTGTATAGTACGAAATAAGAGCAAATTTATTATATCAGCATTAATGCATTGAATCCCAGCAGAACCCCATAATTAAGGGTGCTTGGCTGAGAGTAGTACTTGGATGGGTGATCTCCCTAAAAGTTCTAGTGTTGCACTATCATTAGCAAATTTATCATATCAGCATTAATGCACTCAATCTCATCAGAACTCCATAGTTAAGGGTGCTTGGGTGAGAGCAGTATTTGGATGGGCGACCTCCCTGGAAGTTTTAGTGTTGCACTATCATTCTTTTTTTAAATATTTGTAACAATACCGACCTTCCTAACATTTTAGGTTCATCAAAACTATGGAGTTTAGGAAAGCTTGTCTCCGGTCTTTTCAAGTATGGAAATAAACTTCTAAAGCAAACTAGTTAATCTTTTACCAGATTTTGTTCTTGAGGTTTAATAGACCAAAGTTGTTCCCAATAAAAGTTAACAATCACCATCAGCATTGAAAGAGTTGGTGATGTTGCTTTTACAATGCAGCCTATACTACTATCTTGATGTGCCGGTCGATCACTTGTATGTTCGTACAAATATCTGGGCTCTACTCCTTAGAGTGGGATTGTAGTGATCACAATTGTGCTCAAGGTACCTTTTGATGATTTTAGCTGTTAACAAAGACTTTTGGGCATAATTTTATTGTTTCGGTCAGAGGCAAATGACTTGTCTGCTGATCCTCGTTCACTCTAATAAGGTGGACTGATTTATGTTGCTTCAATTCATCAATCTTTCATATTCTACTGATCATTTGTTCTACAGTATAGTTCCATATCATTAGCTTCTGTATATGTCTCTGTACTCGTCACTCTCCATGTGGTTGCAGTCATCAAGGGTTCTATTCTTTGAGAAACCTCATCGTATTTAATTATCCTTGTCGAATATCATTGGACTAACTCGGATCAATATTTGGTGTTTTCAAATCATATTTATTATTTGTCTTTTTTGTTTGTTTCATATATCTCATATCTCACTTTTTCAGGTGATCGCCCGAGACCGATACTCAATGTCTGAAGCACAGATATCTATTATATCGGAGGAATATCTTTACGAGTGTGGGGTCCTGATGTATGCTTATATCTCACTTTTTCAGGTGATCGCCCGAGACCGATACTCAATGTCTGAAGCTCAGATATCTATTATATCGGAGGAATATCTTTACGAGTGTGGGGTCCTGATGTATGCTTTTGATGTATATGAAATTATGTAAAGGGTTTTATTCCAATGTAATTTATTAATATTATTATTTTCATTTTCTATGTTGGAGCATAGACCACACGTTTTTAATATATTTCAAATTTGTAAATTATTGATGTGGGTAATCTCAAATTTCAAGTCCCACAAGTTTTTAATATATTTCAAATTTGTAAATTATTAATATTATTATTTTCATTTTCTATATTGGAGCATAGACCACAAGTTGTTAATATATTTCAAATTTGTAAATTATTGACGTGGGCAATCTTAAATTTCAAGTCACATGTTTTTAATAAATGATTGATGTGGGCATTCTCAAATTTCAAGTCTTTGTATGAGAATGCAATCATGGTACATTATTCTTTGTAATGGAGATTAGCCTTAAATTGCTTTGTAAGAAGCTTATAAAAAAACATTCCGAGATTATTTTGCTTGTGGCCCTTTATCTTCTTTTGAAGAGTGATCTGAAGGAACCTTCATCTTCTTTTGAAGAGTGATCTGAAGGAACCTTTATCTTATTTTGAAGAGTGATCTTTAGTTCCTTAGGTGGCCATGACATTATATTTTGTAATGGAAGAAATTTCTGTTATACTAAATGACATTATCCAAAAAAACAAGACATAAGTTTTTGTTTAATTGGGATGCAAAGTAGTATGGAAATCTATAAACCTACTAAAATTTGGTATATTATAAGAAATCAAGATGCAAAGTATCGTAGAAGTCTATAAATCCATTAAAATTTGGTATATATTAGAAAGCATTCTACAATGTAAATTAGATAGTACTTTATCTATTAAAGACGTGTTTATCAAGCTATCAAATTGTAAGGTATATATTAGAAAACACTCTACAATGTAAATTAGATAGTACTTTATCTATTAAAGACGTGTTTATCAAGCTATCAAATTGCTTACAATTTGATTCATTGTTATGTGAATATGTTTATATATCTTGGTCTATAGATTCTTTGTTAAAGTTGAGTAGATAAAGAATGAATATTTTTAAGAGCATTGAAAATTGTTCGAAAAAATAGGAGATTCCACATGTCAAACATCTTAAAACGCTGTTCACATAAACAAATCAAAGATTAGGACACTAATGTATTATTGGTAAACCTTCAAAGGGGAAATAGTCCATAACTCAAAAGTGGAAATAGTTCATGACCAATTCACATGTGAACACCTTAGATTAGAAGGCTAATGTATTGCGTGTTTAAACTTTTAAATGAGAAATATTCCATGACCTCAACCAATATTGCCACTTGAGGTAAGCCATTCATCATGGACCAAACGGGTGTTAAGCCATTGTTCAATATAGCTATTGTTATTGAGAAAAAAATGAATTGTCAAATTACTTTATATCTAGAACAAATCATGATTGTTGGATAATGTAAGTACAAATACATACTAAAGAAACACTTCAACCAAGTTGATCTTAATTAATTCTTAAACCAAGCTGATTTTTATTAATTCTTAAGTGTTTAAATATCATATCATCCTTCCTTAAGAATAAATTGGGATATGATTGAAATATTTACAAAGGTGGCACAATAAGAGAAGGATTGAGGCAATAGAGCCAACCCCCCTTAATAATGTCTTTTTGAACTCTTAAAATAAATCGAAGTTTGCAACTCTTGTGAAAATGTTTGCAACTTGATCCTTATGAAAATGTTTACAACTTGATCCTTTGTAGGGCAAAATAACACTTTAAGAATGCAACCATGACTGAACTTTTAATGAAGTGCATGTGTAACTCAATGTGTTGGTGGAGTTGATGTTGGAATAGATTTCTGGCGAGCTTGATGGCACCTTGATTGTCACATAGAAGGTAGTCGGATTTTGTTAGAATCCAAACTATGGAAGGATTTGTCAAAGCCATAAGATTCTTGACTTTCACTAATTGTGGCTCGATACTTTGCATTTGCAAAAGAAAGAGCAGGAGCCTGTTGCTTCTTTGAATCCCTAGTGAAAGCGAAAAATAAGACTTAAAACATAACTTGTGGTAGACTTTTGTTCATCAGGGTTGTAAGCCCCAAAAAAATTAGTGAAACCAACCAACAAGGGAATTTCTGCCTCTGTAATGAATCCCAGATATACCAAAGTATCATTATTTTTGCCAAGTAATGAATCAAAATTTTTCTATCTATCAAGTCAAAATATATTAAAATAAATAGTTATGTGAGTTCAAATTTTTTCTATCTAACCTGTTTATTACATTATTCTCCCCTACATAGCTTAACAAAGGTATTCCATATATATTATATTATGTTATGCATGTACTTTTATACATGCACATAGTATTTAAACACTTATCATAAGTACATGTATATACGTGTGTATATGCCATAATTCAACAATTCATTTAATTTGATTTACTCTTAAACATATATGATATGTCAAATCCTTATAAACCATGCAATCATACACACACACACACTTAGATGTATATGTTAACCAATCATTTAATCTTCAATAAACATATAGTACTTCAACAATTCATTTAAATTTCACCCAATACTAACAACTACTACACTAATAAGTTATACTAATGTACCCATGCAAGGGCATATATGTGGTCAACAGATACATTTCTTGTGTGGTTACTAATAATCAACATCCATTGCCTTTGATACATAGAATTAAATGCTTGCAATCAATATGTGAAAGAACAACTAAATATGCATCATTCCTATATGTTCACAATCAAGCATGCAATATATAATTCAATAGTTAAATATCAACAACTCACTAACTAGTTCACATTAATATACTACAAACTGTACAACATACTAAGATTATCACACATGATTAAAGTCGGAGTGTTAACACCCATTAGTAACCAAATTGTTATAATTAACTTTTACAACATTCTTAACAAACCAGCTTCCTCGTTAATTCACAACTATCTTCCACATTCCATCCTTCTTATGCTAGAATATTGTACAACATTAAGTATATTGACCTAACCCTACATAACCTGTAAGCATAATTGTCGATTAGATCGACCAAGCTTCCCTAGTAGGGAATTGCCAGTCATTATCACATGTCTTAAGAAGTGTTACTTAGCACAACCATCCCACAACTTTAGGTTTTGGAGGATACACAGTGGGAAATGCGTCCACCCCTTAATATCACTAGGGTCAACACCATTCATCAAACATATTGTGCAATCATTGTTCTAAAAGCCCCATCATTGAACAACCACTCCGGGCAAGTTGTAAGTCTTGTCAAAAGTCACACTCACTCATAATTCGCACCGATATTTGGAAATCACAATGTCAATCATGTTAGATTTTCATAAAATTACAATAGTATATCTTAATTGTATTTATCAATAGGATCACTAGAAGACAGACAAAGCACATAACAATAACACGAGTAATTTTATCCTAGGAAACCCAAATGGGACAAAACCCAACAACCTTTGTCTAGAGATGATAATTCTAAGAGAAGTGTACAATGAGTAAGAAAATTGCAGTATATGCGAACTGCTCTCTCTCCTAGAAAACTGCGAACTTCACTTGTGCTGCTGTGCTGCTGCTGTGTAGAATAATGAGGAGAGGTGCCTCCTATTTATCAGATTTTCCACTAATAATTTAACTAGGGTCGACTTCACTTGTGGGAGAAACATAATTTAAACTTTACAATTTATAGTTTGTCTTTTCTTTTGATCGTTGTTCTCCCTAAGGTCTACACTGTCCTTCTCGAGTTTGTATGATTGATTACAATAAGTTCATCTCCTATAGGAGGTACAATACAAGAACAATAAGAATAACTTATGAAGTCGCACAAACTCCAACACTCCCTCTCAATAAGGAAGGTATTCTTCGGTTTTCATCAACATCACAATAATTTGGGTTTGATCTGTACATATATACCGTCTCTATCATCTCTAAACGTACTGAAGGTTGTCTTTATGAATTTGTTGTATCTGAATGTTTGAGAGAAAATCTTCTGCTACCTATCTGTCTCTATTTCCGATGGTATACTTCCATGCTTGGCTAGAGATCCTGGATGAGAAAATGTGTATGAGCATCTACTCCCTGTTTGTCTCATCTGCTGACGGGGTACTCTCATACTTGACTGAGAACCTGAACGAGTAAATGTGCATGACCATCTATTGGGTGTTTGCCTCATCTGTTGATGGGGTATTCCCATACCCGACTGAGACTAAACGAGTAAATGTACCTATGCAATCACACGACCATCTACTACCTGTCCGATTGATATGTCGATGGGATTTATCCCATACCTGGCTGAGCACCTAAACGAGCAGAGGCACTTGTGTGAACCCGACCATCTACTACCTATCCGTCTCATCTGTCGATGGGATTTCTCCCATACCAGGATGATAACCTGGACGAGTAGAGGTACATGGGAAAAAGTATGGTAAAGGTCTCTCAGTCATCTCTCCCTTTCAAGGAGGGATACATTCTCTTCTACTCCAAGTATTATGCAAAAGTATTCAATCTTCATCCTCGGAAGAGGCTTGGTGTGAACATCTGTAGTCTGGTCGCCTGTCGGAATATACTGGAGATTGACCGCACCTTTCTGCACCATATCATGTATGAAGCGATACCAAATCTCTATGTGCTTCGACTTGTTGTGAAATATATGATTCACTAACATTTGCACACAACTTTGGTTATCACAGTGAATCATGGTTGGCTTTGGATTCTGGCCAAACAATCTTGCAAGAAGTTTATGAATCCAAACTACTTCTCAGGATGCTGAACTTGCAGCCATATACTCGACCTCTGCAGTACTGAGAGCTACTGAGTTCTGCTTCCTATTGTACTAGAAAATTACTGCAAAACTCAAATTGAAACAACATCCTGAAGTGCTCTTCCTATATCTAGTGCATCCGGACCAATATGAGTTTGTAAACCCTTGCAATCTCAAGTCACAATCCGAATTCTATCGTAGATCATATCACACAGTGCCACATAAGTATATGAGAACATGATTGCAGCAGTGCAGTGAATCTGCCTCAGTTCACACATGAACCAACTGAGGGAATTCACAACAAAACAAATATCTGGTATGGTGTTCATCAGACACATCAAGGACCCAATCAACTAGCGATACATAGTGGGATCGATCAAATTTGAATCTAAAGCAGAATCTCTCAGCTTCTTCAAATTTGCATCCATTGGAGTAGCTATGGACTTGTAGTCCAACATTCCGAATCTCTTTAGTATATCTTGTCTTAGGAAAATATTCTTCTGCCTTTACCATACTTCTAATATCGAGAAGTAACATATGAACAATATCCTTGAGAAAGGTTGTCTTCGCATCCATCTGATACAACTTCCATCCCATTGCTGAAGTAATAGCAATGATCGATCTAATGGAAGTATATCAAGCCATAGGAGCAAATGTCTCATCATAATCGACTCCCTCTTTCTGAGAGAACCCCATGGCAACAAATATGGCCTCGTATTTTTCAATGCTCCCATTTGTTCCATGTGGAGCTTCATGCTCCTCTGCATTCTGCAAAATTTGTTGTGCACATTTGGGTCTTTTTTGGCTTACTGTCATATTTGTGGGAGCATCATCTGGCTCAACTAGATCAATGGGACTGATCGGTTTATTCATTTCTCCATACTTCCTCTTAATGTTTGGAGGGGGAGATGATCTCATCTCTTCATCGTCATCGATCTCCATATCTGATCCTCTTCCTTTTCAGATAGCCATTTCTTCTTCAAAGGTTGCATCCTGTGTGACTCTGATTTGAATCGATCCGAGGGTGTATATTATGTAATCCTTTGAAGACTTGCGATATCCCACGAATGTTTCCTTCTTTCATGAAGGTTCTAAATTGGCACATGAATGTAGAATGGAAAGTAATTATCCATCTCGGTGACAACTAGGTTCATCAAGGATTCTTCAATTGTGTTGTTTGACTCATGACATCAGCGTCATCAGGTTTCTATCATATGTAATAGACTAGAATCCTTGTCTTTGAGGGATAAATCCCTCTGTCTCAAATCTTGTTGAAGTAGTAGATAGACCGAAATTCATAGAATCTTTCTGATTCTGATCACCAAATATCTGCATGAGATTATTCTGAGTCCGAGAGTCATAATACATGCTTCTAGAGGCTTTCTGCTTCCGTTCCATCCGTATATCAATGGGATCACTTGTCCTTGTAGATCATGGCATTCCCTACAAGTCAAATCCCGTTACATGGTTAGTAATGTTTCATAATCAATGTGTTTAACAAAATAATGTAGGAAACCTTTTAGTCAATGCTTCGACACAACACACGTCTCCATTATATCATACCATTAAGAGTGTGTACTACTCCAGTATGTTATAAAGGAGTCGTCATCCTAGATGGGTTGAGTAATATGACAGTATATTTAACTACCTGAATTTAGAAATGTAGATCAATGTAAAACATATTGAAAAAAACAACCAGATCTAATCTACTAGAGAGTGTAAAATCAAATATTTATCTTTTGTAGTTTTGTGGTTGGGATCCCACTGTCATAGTCAACTAATTTTCATATGCTTGCTTGATGACCATCACAATTTGGATATTCATATCATTTTTTAGAAGAAGAACTTCAAACGATCATCTTTCCTTGGCTCGTGAGGAGGGTCTTCTTTTACATCAGTAGTTGAAGCTTCATGCTTCCTTTTAATTGAACTTCGACAGCTACTGGAATAATGACTGTATTTCTTGCACCTGTAGCACTGTATTTGAGATAAATCCTTCTTCTCTTGTTTCTTTTGATTTGGGGGAGGACTTGATCTCTTATCTTGATGCTTGTGATTGAAGGACTTCCTTCCCCTTCCCTTTCCTTTCTTGGCATGAGATATGAACACTTGATTCTCCTCAGGTTGGGCGCCATGAAGTCTTTGGCGAGCTGTGATTCTTGTTTCTTCATGAGTGCATTCTGCCCATAGCTTATCATATTTGGGAAACTTGGTCCGACCACTTATAGTTTGGATAAAAGACTCGCAAGATGGTGGGAGGCCATTTAAGGTGGTCATAATGAGATCCTTTTCTTCAAGATTGTCTCCACTGAACTTTAGCTTATCCCAGATTTCAGTGATCCTCATGAAATATGAGGCAACATTCTCGGACTTCGTCATCTTCATATTCGACAGTTTATTCCTCAATGTGAGAGTCACATTGATATTACTGTGTTCAAATAGATTCTTTAAGGTTTTGAACATCTTGTTCGATGTTATCTTTTCTGATATTTGAGGAACCAAGTGGTCTCTAACCGAGTCCACCAAAATACTTCTTGCTTTGGCATCATTCTTCCTCCAGCAAGGTTTGTCTTCTCCAGCAAGGTTTGTCTTCTCCAGCTTTTGGTTCCGGTACCTTTTCATTTACACACTGTAATAGGTCATTTTCATCTAGTAGGAGAATAACCATAGACTTCCGAGGATGAATTTGGAAGCTCCTTCCAGATGATCTTCAACCTTCATGCTAATCACCTTAACTGTAGATTTGGATCTGAAAACCTAGTAGAGACTAGGTCAAAACTAAAAATTGGAGTTATGGAAAATTGACTCCATAGATAAATGCACCCTAGAGAGGCGAGTTGAGAAGTGGCAGGGTTGAGTCGAAATTGTGGAGGGAGTAGGTAAAAAACTAAAACCCTAATTTTTGTTGTAGCTATAGAATTAGGTCAAAAATTGAAAATTTTCGGAATTAAATTATGTCTTCACCAAAAGATGCATCTTCCTTAGAGCAAAATTTCCAAGGCTCTTTTTCTGCTAAAAGGCTGAGTGAAGACCTTGAAAGATGAAACCCTAGTTTTGACAGAGTTTCGACAATGGCTTCGTCTGGCACTGCTCTGATACCATGTTATATTTTCATAAGATTATGGAAGTATATATTAATTGTATTTATAAATAGGATCATTAGAAGATAGACAAAGCATAGAGCAATAACATGATAATAGCACGAGTATTTTTATCATGGGAAACCCAAATGGGAGAAAACCCAACAACCTTTGTTTAGAGATGATAATCCGAGAGCATCATACAATGTATAAGAAAGAGAAAATATGGAAATGCTTTCCAAATATAGAAACCCTGAAAACAATCTTCTGCTGCAGTATATGCGAACTTCTCTCTCCTAGAAAACTGCAAACTTCAATTGTATTGCTGTGCTGCTGCTGTGTAGAATAATGAGGAGGGGCGCCTCCTATTTATACATATTTTCCACTAATAATTTAACTGGGGCCGATTTCACTTGGGGGAGCAACATAATTTATATTTTTNAGGTCTACATTGTTCTTCTAGGGTTTGTATGATTGATTACAATAAGTTCATCTCCCGTAGGAGGTACAATACAAGAACAATAAGAATAGCTTCTGAAGTTTCACAAACTCCAACAAATCATATTAAAACTGATATCATACCATTATACTCGTGATGTCTACGACATCCAGGGTACCTTGACATTTACATAAATTTGATTGTTTCATAGTTGGCCAATCTGTAGGTTGGTTAAGCAACACCATACATTTATCCAATAACACATCTAACTATTACAAGAGATAATCGATATCATTAGTGATATGTAAATAACCACATTCATTCTTTGGCATCAAGTGTATTAGTTCAAATTCCACAATATAATCCACATTATACATTCCACATTTAATTTGCATGCTCAAATGTAATTGCATATTCATTATTGTTTATTAACATAACATGGTAAAGTCTTATACTATTCACACACATTCATGTTCAACTGTTAACCTAATAGTAGTGTTCAGGAGTCCAGCCAAGTCCAACTAAGTCCAATAAATAATAAGCAAATGTTTTTTAAGATAAATGACATTTAGGGTTTTAATTACTGAAGGTCAAAGTATGGGATGTTACATTCCTTAAGATGACAAACAAGGTTGGATCCATTTTAAATATAACCAAGAGGTTGTTCCATGTAAATTTCCTTTTATAATTCCCCTTCCAAGAGGGTGGATTTGACACCCATTTGATGGACCTCCCATTTATATGGAGCAATAAGCGCTAGAGCAAGGTGGATGGAATTCATTTTGGTTATGGGGTCAAATGATTCATTATAGTTTATCGCTTCAACTTGAGAAAATCCTTAGGAGACTAATTGTGCTTTATAGCTTTCAACACTTCCATATGATGCATACTTAGTCCTATACACCCATTTACATTTGACAATTTTTCTTCCTTGTAGAACAGATACAAGATTCAAAGTATTGTTTGCCATTAAGGAACTAAATTCTTCATTAATTGTTGCATTTCAATTTGGATGGAAATAATATTTTGTAAATGTATATGGATCACAAGGTATCTCAAACCCGATCCAAAAGAAAAGAGGCTCATTGGAATAGTGAAAATGTATGATGCTAATTTTTATGATCACCAACAAGAGTGACTGGCTGCTTTTGGTGTTGTATGAACCAATTTAGAATGTTGTGGTGTTGGGTTAGGTTCATGTTCAACGAATCCCATTGGAGGAAAGTGAGCAAACAGAGGTGGATTTTCATATACACTATCAACTTTTGAAGAAGAAAATAAGAGTAGTTGCAGAAAAGTTATGAGCACAAGATGACATAAAATTCAAAGTTTGCTCATAGGTCGAGTATTAAAAAAATGTTATGATTATGCTTGTAGGATAAGAGACCATTAAAATTAAAATATTTTCTCATATTAATTTTATTTGAATGTGGTTGAATAATTCTATAACCTTTTATATATTCAGAATATTAAACAAAAATGCATTTCTCAAATTTATGTTGTGATACTTCCCTTTTCTCATCAGGATTGAGTCCATGTTTCACTACCAAACACATGAAAATGACTTGTATTTGGTTTTATTTTATTTCATGTTTCTTTTGGTGAATTATATATTTTAAAACCTTTATAGGAGAGCAATTAAGAATGTGATTGGCACAATTAATGGCTTCCACCCCAAAAATGCCTTATATTAGATAATACAATTGGCCATTTCCCTTTGTGTGTGTGTGTGTGTGTGTGTTTTCTCTCATCAACAACATTTTTCTATGGTTTATATGGAATAATATGCTTTATTTTAATGCTTCATGCAATGTAGTAATATGTAAAGTCAACATATTTGTTTCCATTATTTATTCTTACCTTTTGAAGTTGAAGTCCATATTTTCTTTCTACAAGAGCCTTGTAGGCCAAAAACATGTAAAAAACTTTACTCTTAAGTTTTAAGAAATAAACCAACTGCGTTTGGAGAAGTAATTAATGAAAGTTAAGAAGTACTTGAACCCAAATAAAAAATTAGAAGGAAGCGAACCACGCAAATCATTATGAACAAGATGTAAGGGGGTTGAGGCATGCCAAGAAGTACATTTGTCAAAATTGTCTCGATGATGTTTATTGAGAACACAGTTGGGACAAACACCATCTCTACAAGAGATGCGAGGAAAACTTATTACCATATTATGATTACATATTTGTTGCAATGAGCTATAGTTTAGATAATCAAATTGCTCATACCAAAGTTTGATCAAGTTATCGCTACAACTAATAAACATTCATAAAAAAATGATGACCCAAAGTTGTCAAATTCGTACAACCTAACAATATCATCAACAATTCATCAACAACAAGTCAAATCTATACATGTTGGTAATATCATCAACAAGAAGTCAAATGTGTACATGTTGTTAATATCATCAACAAAGTCAAATGTGTACATGTTGGTAATATCATCAACAAGAAGTCATTAATGAAATTTATCAAAACTGTCTTGATAATGTTTGTTGAGAACATAGTTGGGTTAAACACCATCTTTGTAAGAAATGAGAGGAAAACCAATCACCATATTTTAATTACGTAGTTTATGCAATGAATGATAGCTTAAATGACCAAACTGCTCTTCGTAAAGTTTGCTCAAGTCATCGCTATGAGCAATAAAAGACAATGGAAGAAATGATGGCCCAAAGTTGTCGAATATGTACAACCTAGTAATATAATCCATCAACAAGAGTCAAACCTGTACAACTTGGAAATATCATTAAGAAGAAGTCATCAATGAATGTTGATAAGTACTTGATCTCAAAGAAATAAGCAGAAGGAATCTAACCACACCAACCACTATGAACAGACTACAAAGGGGTTGAGGGATGCCAATAGGCACATTTTTCAAAACTGTCCCGATGATGTTTATTTAGAACACAACTAGGACAAACGCCATCTTTGAAAAAAATGAGAGGAAGAGGAAGACTAATCACCATATTCTGATTAGATAGTTGTTGAAATGAGAAATAATTTAGATAATCAAATTTCTCATGCCAAAGTTTGCTCAAGTAATCACTATGCACGGTAAAAACTGATTGTAAAAGGATGACCCAAAGTTGTCAAATTTGTATTGTTAGGATTATTTAATCCTCCCTTACCCACATAGTCTATTTATTCATTTTTCCTAGCTTAGGAGGTCATCATCATCTACTAGTGAATGGGGGACACACCTAATGGACATCTTCCACTTACTGCACCTGAGAGCCCTAGGGACCAATCCCTACATTATAGGAACCCACTTTGAGTGCCACCAATAGTCACCTTCATTTGTTTGTGGTAGGTAGTCAGTCATGATTAATTATTCTTCGATAACCACCAGTTAGTTCACTTCCAGTCATCCTAGCGCAAACTTGCATGATTTAAGGGAGTGTGGCACCTTTTGTCCACCTATCTTATCCGTTAACTGATTGTGAACTGAATTAGTTATCTAGAGTTAAACTAGTGAGCTCCAGCTATGATTATTTCCACAATGAGTTAGCTAACCATTTAGTTTGAGTTGGTGAATTCGAATCTTATCCATAGTATTCAAATTATCTTTATTGTATGACCATTGTATTACTGATTAATTAATGAAGATTGATGTAATGATAATCTGTGCAATACTTGTCCAATTTATGTGAAATTTTGGTCATGAATCCTTTGTTAAGTTTACATTGATTTGTCAATTCCACTGCATCCTTCTTTTAATATAGCTCTCATTTTGGCTTGTATATCTATGGTTCATGAAATTTAACATGGTATCAGAGCCTATGTTCAGGACAACAACAAACCTCACAAACCTCCATGCTTGCACCATAAGCAGTTGAGTTTCCACATAATCCTTGGAATCTTAGCATTGCTCCCTCTGGATTTTGTCTAGAGAAGTATCTCTAGGTGTGATGGACTCATAAAATTGCTCATTTCGATGTGGAGAGGTTTGAACTGAAAAATGTTTGCGAATTGAAGTTTTTATTTCCAGGTACCTATGTAGATCTTGAAGGTTTGTTGATCAACGTATAGTGAAATGGAGAATGTAGTTTCTCTATCACCTAGAATCCTTACACCCTTCAGTTACATTGATTGGAGGGAAGATACGTAGATAGCCTTGAACCAAAAAGGCGGGTATAAGATGACAATGGGAAGGAAAGTCGAGCCCTAGTAGTATGTTGAGAAATCCAAGTTTCTGAATAGGCTAAATGAAGCCTTTGACTTCATGTGCATACACATATCCAGGGAAATGTTGTTCCACCTCGAGGGAATCAGAAATCCGAAGGAAGTATGGGACACGATTGAATATTTGTTTATAAAACAAGATGACCTAAGAGGCCATATTCTAAAGAATGAGCTCATTGCTCTCCATCCCAGTAACTTCAAGACAATTCAACAGTTTTTCTCGAAATAGAAAGCCCTAGTCTTGCAATGAAAGCAATGTGGGATAGAGAGGAAACATGAGAAACTTGTGTTGTCAATTATGAGTAAGATTGGCCCAGAATTCTCAGTATTTATATATACTTTCCACTTCGGAAGATTATCCATCCCAAATCAAAAAAAGCCTTCTCTAGATGCATTTGCAGATCCATTAATCCAGGAGCAAGAAACATTGATTAAGATGGGAGCGCTCAATGCCTCAAAGAATCAAGACCTCTTAGTTGGAAACTTTGGGAATGCACAAGAAAAAGGGAAGAAAAGAGGGAAGGAGAATAAAAATGCTGATTCAAAGCCAAAGGAGAAATAAAACCCTTCCGATGGAGCCTTAGGTTCCAAGAAGAACAAGAACAAGAAATTTGAGAAAGCTAAGTGCTCCTACTATATGAGAGGATTTCATCCAAAGAGTTAGTGCATGAAGAAGACCATTGACTAGATGTCTAAGCTCCTTGAATATAACAACATTTCCCTTCCTCAAGGAGCAAAGAATTGTGATGTTGGAAACCAGACAGAAGGACATGAGAGGTGCCATGCCTTGAAAGCATGATTCACTTAGTCAAAGGATTATCTGATTGATTCAGGAGTATCCAACCACATGGTTTCTTCCAAAGAATCCTTCACCTCTATGGATCTTTCAGGGGGACCTAGCATTCATATTGGGGCTAATTCACAAATCTCAGCTGCTAGGAGAGGTTCCATTAAACTTGAGCATGGAAAATTCCAAAATGTTCTCTATGTTCCCTCTCTTACAACAAATTTGTTATATGTATATTAGATGACACATACAGGCTCTCCCAAGAGAATTACCTTCGACTCTGACACAGTAGAAATCACTGAAGCATCGACTAGAAGTGTCATAGAAAAATGGTTTTATAATCATGCCTCCAAAGTATATGATTTTTTCCATTTCCTACCCACTTCATATCCGAAAGTGTTATTCACTCATGCCAACAACACAAGTAAGCCGTGAAATGAAATATTTGTCCACCTGAACTTCAAGTACCTCCAACAACTACACAATGGAAAATTAGTTGAGGGTTTTCCTCTCATCAAATCATCAGAAGGAGTATTTCCTGGTTGCTTGGTAGGTAAGCATATAAAGAAAATATATGAGGCTGGGAAGGAAAAAAGAGTTGCCTCCACACTAGGTCTAATACACAGTGATGTCTCAGGACCAATTCCTACAACATCAATGAATGGATCTAGATATTTTTTGATCTTCATTGATGATTGTTTAAGGTATTGTTGGGTATACTTTTTGAAGCAAAAGTATGAGGTATTCGAGACTTTCAAAGTCTTTAAATCCTTAGCTGAGAATAGCCTCAGGAATAATATCAAGTCCATTAGATTTGACGGCGGAGGTGAGTATGTAAAAATACATTTTTAGAAGTTATGTGTAGCAGAAGGAATTCGAATGGAACACTCAGTTCCATACACACCACAACAGAATGGTGTGGCTAAGAGGAAAAATAGATCCTTGAAGGAGATGGAAACCTTCCTTCTGATAGAAAAGAACTTTTCTCATTACTTATGGGATGAGGTTGTTAATTGTGCTCCATATATCCAAAACAGGGTGCCTCACAACTCAGTGATTGGGGCCACTCCTTTCGAAGCACTGTTGGGACATAAGCCCAATGTCTCGCACCTGATATTTTTTGGCCCCAAAGATTGGGCCAACCATTGATAAGAGAAAATTTTTCCAAGCCCATAGTAGTGAATGCATACTGGGATATGTTGAGGATGTTAAGGAATACAAATTGATGGAACTTGCAACGAGAAGGTGCTTCATAGAGCGCATTGTGCAATTTGAAGAAGATCAGTTGCATGATCCACCACAATCCGAAGCAAAAGAAGGTTTAAACACTCTTTCATTTCCATTTGATGATGATGTATTGTCTAATGTTTCATATTCAGAAGACGAAGGACAATATCAACATAATTTTGATGTTCAGATTGAATCTCAAGAAAATCTAGATCCAGATCTAGCACATATTCCAAATTAGAGGCCTAAATGGGCCCAAAAGCTCATTGAAGCAGTTGGGAATGTTGTTGGGAATCCAGATGACAGAAAAAGAACAAGGTCCCAATATCAGAATGGACATGTTTCACTCTCCCACACAGTTTCACTACCTTCAGAGTGGTGCAACAAAATTCTAGAGAGATGCTACATGATGGTAAGGATTGATCAACAATTGGACTCACTGAAGAAAAAATTGGATCATGCCACTCTTCCTCCAGAAAGAAGAGACAAAGGAAACATTCATTAGATCGGAAGAAGATTGAAATGTTCACATGCACAGTTCCAAAAAACTAGTGCAAACAAGAACCAACATTCTGCACTACTTCTCCACAGAGTTGCAGATTGCAACAANTGAGGTTTTCCCCATTTTCCTTGTTTATTAAGTAGTATTTTACTTATTTAGATTGTATGGGTGAATTTTGCCCAATTACCAGGGCCCAAGTTGTCCAAAGTTAGGATTAAGGGGGGGGGGGTGTAAGGATCAATTAATCCTCCCTTTACCCACATAGCTTATTTGTTTATTTTTCCTAGATTAGGAGGTCATCATCACCCACTAGTGCATGGGGGACACACATAAGGGGCATCTTCCACTTACTGCACTTGATTGCATGAGTTTAGGATCCCTAGGGATCAATCCCTACATTATAGGAACCCACTCTGAGTGCCACCAGCAGTCACCTTCAATTTTCTATGGTAGAGAGTCGGTCATGATCAATTATGCTCCGATAACCACTAGTTAGTTCATCGCTAGTTAGCCTAGTGCCATTTTGCATGATTTAATGGAGTGTGGCTCCTTTTGTCCATCTACCTCATTAGTTAACTAATTGTGAACTGAATTAGTTATCCAAAGTTAAACTAGTGAGCTCCAACTGTGATTATTTCCACACTGAGTTAGCTAAATAGTCAGTTTGAGTTGGTGAATTCAAATGTTATCCACAATATTCTATTTCTCTTTATTGTATGACCATTTTATTACTGATTAATTAATGCATATTAATGCAATGATAATATGTGAAATACTTGTCCAATTTATGTGAAATTTCTTTCATGAATCCGTTGTTAAGTTTACATTGATTTTTCAATTCCATTGCATCCTTCTTTTCAGATAGCTCTCATTTTGGCTTGTATATCTATGGTTCATGAAATTTAACATGTATGTGTCAATATCATCTATAATTCTAGTGTTTAAGACATGCTCAAGGTTGTTGAAATAATTGATTACTTGATGAGGTCAAAACTCTTTACTTTCACCTAAATGAGTGATATGATTCACCTAAATGAGTGATCTGATATATCAATAGAAAATTGCAGGAAAGACTTGGAACACATAATACATCATTTGAAATGACCATCACATAACTAAACTATACTAGGCCCTACAACACTAATATATCTATCCTCACCAACAAATATTTGTTTGGTGTTAAACTTATTACAAGTAGAAAAATGCTTTTATCCTTAGCCATATGATAAGATGTTTCAAAATGAATAATCCAACTAGAGGAAGAAGTATATGTTGTATTAAATGAAAAACCAAAAACAAAAATTGCATGTCCATTGGAAGAAAAGTTAGAAAAAGACAAATCAAGATTAATATTGTGCTTCTTCATTCCTTATATCTTCTAGAAACCTTTAGACTCCAAATGATCATATATCCCCAAAATATTACATCTCTTAATGTTATTTCCTTTTGATTTTAGTTATCTTATCACCATTGGGACAAGCTGTCTCAGAGGGTTGAGACACTTGTTTTGTTTATTGTTGCGATGATGTTTTTTCTTGTTTTCTAGATTCTTGGCTTTATCCTTATGTTGCACTATTACGTATTTGTTAGATGTGCTTGTTGTGTTGATCATTCCAAGATGAAAAAGATATCTTTCTCTCTAACCAAAGAATCACAAAAGACTTCAAAATATGGCATTTTATAAGTCTCCCCTTGACTAATAATAGTTTCTCAAGTGGAGTGAAAAGTCGGTTCAAAAATAGAATAAGCAATGCTAATCTTAGCAATACTAACATATATGAGTTCGTGTTGTCCTCATTATTTTACATTCTAAAAGTAAGTATTTTTAACATAGATAGAGAATCTTCAATGCAAGAGAAATCACTAGGATTTAAAACAATAAATTGGTTTTCATGTTGGTAAGATCAAATCTCATTGTGTTTACCAAATAGTTTTAAAATTTTTCAATGTTGTATTTGGGTTCTTGATTCCTTGAAGGTGAAACTAAATATGATTGTATATGGACATTCTAATTAATCCATGGGCTTCATCACTTTTCTTATACCATTTAACTTTCTTTAATGCATTAGGAGGCAATTTCTGTTCCCAAGGTAATTTGATAAAGTCCCCTACTTCGTAGTAAATACTCCATATGACATTTCCATAACTAGCTTGAAATTTTAAGCAAGCGATCACTTGGACTAACTATATTATAATATGTAGATAATATTGTTTCAAAAACAGACGTTGATTATTTAAATAGAAATCTCTTGAAAAAATAGGCAGTTAAAAAAATGACATTTAAAATAGATTTTAGATACGAAATTTATGTTTAAAAAAATATAAGACTGAAACAAGATTTCACATGGCAAGTAGAGGTTGGCCAACATGGTGATAAGTGCACAATGAGGTTGTTGAGTAAATAAATTTCCTTTATCTACCTTTGCCTATAAGTTCACTTTTACAAATAAGTTACCTATACAATACAATAAAAAACCCACTTGTATAAAATAACTAAGAATTCATTTTGCAATGAAGTTAATTTATAAATTAAAGTTATTTTATTACGAAAATTCAAAGTTGCACGAACTTTAAAAAACTATTTTAATAAAAATACATAGTTGAACTAAAGGCTTTTTACATAATAAAGTAGGCTTTCAATCAAGTGAAGTAATGTAAAATATACACCACATGTTATGAATGTGATTTTTTTTACTCTACTTTGAGAAGCATTCTCACCTCCAAAACCCTTTTTTTATCTGCAAAATTCATCGACAAAACCCAACACAAAAACAAGTGAAATTTTGAAGACAATTTTTTCTAAGATTGGGGTTAGCTCTCGCTTAGCGTACATAGAAAATGAAAGTTTTTTCTCAATTTATGATTTGCTGATATTACATAAAGCATGGGAAAAATAACATACATAGAAAATATATCATAAGATTCACCCTTATCCATCAAGATACTCCAATTCAGGATTTTGTTTTTCATTTTTAGATTTGAAGAGGAAGAGCTATGAATATTTTGGCAAACTATGAGGAGGAGGGCTGTCAAAGTTTAATGGAAGAAGGCTTGACGGGGGATAGTAAATTTCCCCTCGGCTTTGGGGAGGATGGGGTCAATATCAAAAGCATATGGGTTCCATTTGATGAAATGGGAGGACAGGGATCAAGGAATCAAAAGGAAAACTCGAATTAGGCACAAGAGGGGAGATGACCAGGGAAATGCATGCCCAAATCAGATTGGATCCCGTCAATGTATATTAGACCGAGAAGACTATGAGAGTGTATTCAATACATGAAATATCATGATCTAATCAAGAAATTTGTGGGTATTCTACCTTTTGAAAAATCCCTAATATGGTGGATTAATTCTACGTGGAAGCCGAGGGGTCATTATGATTTGTATCTAAGATTGAGGGTTTTTTCACTATCAGCTT
Organism: Pseudotsuga menziesii; assembly: GCA_001517045.1. Classification (NCBI taxonomy): domain Eukaryota; kingdom Viridiplantae; phylum Streptophyta; class Pinopsida; order Pinales; family Pinaceae; genus Pseudotsuga; species Pseudotsuga menziesii. The sequence goes on along the minus strand of LPNX010327271.1, from coordinate 648,391 downwards.
TATTAGTATGGAAGATCATAACCATGTGATGGAAACCATACCCTATTTATTCTATTCTTTTGGTCTCTATTTTCATCCATGGAAGGAACACTTTGATCTAGATAAAGAGGATATGAGAACGACTCGAGTGTGAATCCGACTGTATTCCATCCCAAGGGAATACTGGGATACAAAGATAATGGAGGAAATAGGGAATAATCTGGGATATTTTATCAATATGCCAGAGCAAAAGGAGGTGCAAATGTATACGAATTATTCCAGGATTTGTGTTTACTTTGATCTAACAAAGGAACTACTGGAGGAAATTAACCTAACATGGGAGGACGAGGGTTGGACCCAACCCTTAGATTATGAATAGATCCCATTACGATGCTGAATATGTCATGAGTACAGATTCCTATTCATGGATTGTCCCCTGAACAACCCACCCCCTCCTCCCAAAAAACCTGAGGAGGCTGGAGAATAAGGGCTTACAAAATTTCAATCACATAAGAGAGGACGATGTCAGGTAGCTCCAAAGGTCAGTAAGAAGATATTAGTATCTAACAATTTCCTGACAATAGAATATAAGGATGAGGAAGGGGAGACCAGGAGAACAAATCTAAAAAGAAAAAAGATATGGATATTCTAAAAGTTGAATGGGGGGGGATATGGGAAGGATAATACCGAGGAAGAACAAAGACCGATCCCCCAGGAGACGGAGACAAAGGAGGAAGCAGAGGACATGGAAATTGATGACTTGGATCTTGATGGAATAAAGAAATGCTATGCTAAAATGGTAAGGGTTATGTACCTCAAGATTAGGTTTTCCTTCTATAACATGCTATAATCGAATCCCGTTCCATTTGTCCCTTGGGAATAATCCCAGGAACACGAATGGATAAAAAGAGGAAGCATAAGGAGGCTCCAAAAAATCCAGGAAGGAAATTAAATCGACAGCGAATAGTCGAGGCAAGATTCATGCTGGTGGAATCAGGTTAGTACCCTACTATCAGAGCTGCACTAGGACTCTAATATATCTTGTGTTATAAATGAATATAATAAATTAGAATATATATGGGATGAATAACCCCCAAAAGGTTAGGATTTTGAAAAATAAAGTCCACAAAGAAAACCATACAATAATTTTTATCGAAGAAACCAAGTGCTCTGAGATTCATCTTAGAGAAACAGGAAGGAAGATGTGGAAAGGATGCGAAGGAGTAGGTATTGATGCTAGAGGATCAACGAGAGGATTATGAATTATTTGGGAACCTTCCAAAGTTACCCTATTAATGTTCATGGTTAGCCCTATATCCATATATGTTGAGTTTTAATTGATTGGTACTCCAATTAGGGGAGTGGTAACCAATGTCTATGGCCCCCATACTCCACAACAAAAGGAAAGATTTATATATTCTTTGAAAAATATTCATGAATGGACAAGTGGGAGACATTGTGTCTTGGAGGATATTTTAACCTAATTAACTCCTTATATGAAAATAAAGGTGGAAGAAGACATTTATAGGATGATAATATTCAATTTATAGAGACTATTTAAGACTTGAAACTTGTGGACATTGCACTAGGAAGTGAAAACTTCACTTGGAACAACAAAAGAGGGGGAGATCGTCACGATGCATCACGAATGGACTAATTTTTGGTATAAGAATAAATCATGGATCTAGGAATCAATATATCGACCCTGGTATTACCTTTGGTAGGATATAATCATTGGTTGGTCAACCTATGGTGGAGTGGTCTAGGTTCTCAGTTCAAGAAACCCTTCAGGTTTGAGAAATTTTGGCTCAACCATCCAGAGTTCAAGAACAAGGTGCAACAATGGTGGGCTAAATTGGATAGTGGGGAGGGATAGAGCATGTATAAATTTGATAAAATGATCAAGGAATTAAAGGATAAGATCAAGAAGTGGAAGAAGGATTTTGGGAACATCTTCTATTACAAAAGAGATATGGAGTAGAGAATAGTAGATATATAGACTCAAGGAGTGAAGTAGGGATTTTCTGTAAAACTCAGAGTAGAGGACACATGAACTGAAGACAAATTGGAGGAGATATAAATCCAAGAAGAAATACCATGGAAAAAAAAATCAAGGGTGAAGTGGCTTAAGGAGGGAGATAGGAATAACAAAATATTCCACAAGGCCACTACTCAACAACGCATTCAGAGCATGACCCTAAGAATCAATAATGGGGATGTGGAAAGTTTGGAAACAAGAGAAGAAATAGAGAGGGAGTTTTGTTAATTATTTCAAGACATCATGATGGAGACCAATAAGGACATAAGGATGGACATCAATATGATATCCAAGCATATCCCCTCATTAGTCACTCAATATCATAATGAAACCTATCACTCTAGAGGAAGTGGAAGAGGTGGTGTAACATATGTTTGGTGGAAAATTACCGGGACCAGACGTTTTCATGGTGAATTTATTTCATTATTTATGGGACATGATCAAGAATGAAGTATGGATGATTCTGGAAGATTTAAGGAGGTCTAAGCACAGTATTTCAACATTCAATGCAACTTTCCTCTTGCTTATTCCAAAAAGTGAGGGGGTTAATTCTCCTGGAATATTCAGATCTATAGCTCTGTGTAATGTCATTTACAAAATTATAACAAAGTTTATTCAAACATAATGAAGCCTATTCTCCCTAATATTATTTTCCCTGAACAACCGGGGCTTGTGGAAGGAAAACATAGAGTGGATGGAATTATTTTGGTTCATGAAGTTATTCACTCCCTAAAAAATGGAAAAATTCCAGGGATGATGTTAAAGTTGGATATATCCAAAGAATATGGAAAACTAAGTTGGAAATACATTAGGGAGGTCCTGAGGGTGTTTGTATTCAAGGAAGACTGGATTTGCTGTATTACATGCCTTATCACTACAATTTTATTTTCCATATTGGTCAACGCCCCACCCATGAGGCTTATCAAACCGTCTAGACGAATTAGACAATGAGACCCTCTCTCCCCATTCCTTGTCATCATAATGGATGAGGGGTTAAAGTGATCCTTCAAGGCAATACAGACTAGTAATGAGTGAATGGGGATCAAATCTCATCCCAGGGAGAAGTGCCAATCCCACAAAAAATTCATGGACGATACCATGCAAGTGGGTCACCCTTCGACTTCATGAAGCTCGGGATATCAAATGGTGTCTCATATGGTTTGGTGTGGCTTTGGGTCTTGAGGTAAATTAACGAAAATCCCAAGTGTTCTTCTTCAACACCCCTTGGATAACTAGAACCAATATTTTCTAGATTTTGGGCTTTTAGGAGAGCTCCTGTTTATGGGTGCCTCTTGTAGACTCTATAGTTCGGAAAGGGTCTTGGGTTGATTTGTTATAGAAAATGTGGCAAATATTGACAAGTTGGACCTTTAGACTGGTCCTGTTCAAATCAGTCCACCAATGCATACCTATTTATCCCTTCTAGACCATGGGAGCTCCCAAATTAGTGAAAAAGGAGGTCATGAACATCCAAATAAAGTTTCAGTGGAATGGGGGAAATGACCAAAGGAAACTAGCCCTGGTGAAATGGGAGAGTCTGTGTGGTATAGAAAGGCATGGAGGGATGGGAATGCGAGACCCTGAAAAGATGAATGTTGTCTGTGGGGATGAAATTTGGTGGAGATGGGTGACCCACAACATTGATCCTTGGGATAAACTATGGAATTGCAAATATGCGGGTGGATGGGATAATTCTGAACTAATCAGGTACTTGAAGGAAAAGCAGGGATCCCATATATGGAAAATGATGAATATCAGAAGAAGGTTGGTGCACAAAAACTAATTTTGTGAAATTCCAAATGGGAAATCGACATTGTTTGGGGAATATTATTGGCAAAAAATTATAGACATAGTCCAAGCTATCAATTCTCCCCGTATCAAGAAGGAAGGAACCAAACAAGGGAAGTTATGGGTCAAGGATTTTTGGGATGAGACTAAGGGGAACATTGAGTTTCGAACTTGAAACAAGGAGGAATGGTGGAAATGAATTGGAATCAAATAAGAAGTGACCCCTAATGATGGATATTCTCCAAGATAGGAGAATCCACATTCATGAAGGAGAGGATAAACCTCGATGTGGGTATAAAGTGAAAGGGGATTTCTCAATCAAGAAATCCTATGAGATATGGACGGGGTTCAATAATCCCCACAAGAAAAGAACTATAAAGTATTGCGGGAAGCTCAATTGTGGTATGATATTTATACCTTTATTCATCTCACTATTAAAAGAAGAATATTAACTAGAGACAACTTGGTAAAAAGAGGGTTTGATGGGCCTTACTAGTGCCGTATCTGTACGAATGCTGAGGAAACTATAAAACATCTCCTAGATCAATGCCCATTCTCCTTGAAACTATGGGACAAAGGAATGATTGCATTCAAAATATCTGATATGAAGAGAGGCATACTAGATGCAACATTGAAACAATGGTCTAAATATATTTACCAAAAATTTGTTCTTAATAGACTTTGGCAAATCTTCCTCATATTTTTGGTTTGGGAAGTTTGGAGAGAAAGGAACTCTAGAATATTAAAGGGATAGTCCAATTCAGAAATAAGGGTCTGGGTGATTATCAGATCCAAAATGATGGATACCATTAGAGCATAGGCATGGGAAGGTAAATATTGGGAATCGAGTGAGAATGAAACCCTCATCCTGCAATCCCAGGGAATTAACGCCCCCCTGCAATGATTTGGACAACCTTAGAACTAACCTGTTACGGCCTCCAATCCTTCGCACTAGAAGGATGCTATTGTTATCTTATTCAAACTCAACTTTGATGAAATTCCAATAGGAAATCCCAACCCTGGATACTAAGGGGCGATTGTAAAAGATCACTTTGGGGGTTTGATGGGTTACAACTTAGGGTACACTGGAATCGATACAAACAATGCTGATGATATTGAAGGGACGATCCATGGTCTGTTTATGGAGAAAATAAGACAATGAACCCCCCTCATGGTTGAAGGAGACTCAAAGATTATCCTGGACATGGAAAATGATATCCAAAATGACATACCATATGCCAAGGTGGCCTCGAACTAGCGGCTGGACTGTCGATTAGAGAGATTAGCTGGTATCCTGACATCTTAGCTAGTGATCACATTTTTCCACATTCGAAGGGGTGGAAATAAGGCCGCTGAATTAATGATTAATATCGGTACCCCAAAGCATAGGAATATCAAGGCTAGCTCGTGGGAAGAGTTAAGTGATGCGATGCTCTAGGAAAGATGTGAAGGGGAGATGGCTTGGGACATGGCATATCATGCGGCATAAGGGATGGTGAAAAATATTTTACATGCAGTGTGGCATTTAATGCGATGACCTTCGCACTGTGGGCTGTTGGATCTCAACCTGTTTAAGATCTAGCGACCCACTGTGCGACGACTGTCGCATTAAATGCTGCACTGCATGTAGAGTATTGTTCTCCATAAGGGATAGGTGGTCACCAGGAGAGATGATGATTAGCCTCATGGTGAATTGAATGAGGTACCATCAAATCATGTTGTGAGGTGGGAAGGTACGATGAAAAGGACCAAATACTTAAGTGGCATTAAGAGGAGGAAGATTGCAATTAGTTTGTGGTGCATAACCATAGGTAGGACAATGAGTATATAGGCAGGAAGATATGAGGACATGATGGAGCATATCCAGGTCAATAATTTTGAGAGGTGGAATTACATCAACAAAGGTAAGAGGATAATCATGGTAGGTAATGGAAACTTTATATTTAAATTAGGAAAAGGTGGTTAGCTCCATCGACAATCTGGTAAGATTTGTTGAATGCACCTTGTGTTTTTTATGTTTAAAGAGGGGAACATTTTCAAATCCAGAGCTATCATGGATGGGGGCATTGAGGCTGGTGGGGGACACATGGAAAATAAGAGAAGGTGTGTGAGGGGGGATGATGTGGGCGGGAGAAAAAAAATTACAAGGGCCAAAGCACGAACGGTCTAGGAATCCTTCTACTTTAAGCTGGTCCTACCTTCAGATGTATAGAATTAGATAGAGACGATAGAGACTGGGATGTGGGAAAATTTGGATTGGGAGTATTTTCAAAAAGAGAACAAGGATATTGAGGACTAGATGATGGGCCTAAGAAGTAATGCAAGCTTCTTGGGGCTTTATGAGAGAACAATTTCTTTTTACTGGACCATAAATAATTTAATGGGGAACGTCTTATTGGAGAAGAAGATGAAGGATGAAGGGGATGATGCACTTGTTGAATGATGGAAGGCTCATCATGATGATACCAGTATGTTGAATCAGAAGATGGATGCTATTATGGAGGCTCTAGGGGTTCGACTGTCGATTCTTCATATCGTGCTGTTGGGGGCTCCGCTTGCTGGTCTCCCAGTTTAGTTCTAGGCTCATTCGTCATTCCCATCAGGATTTCGATGCTATGTCTAATATGTCTATTTTCTTATTCGGAGAAAGATTAATTTCAGTTTTGTTTGGGTTTTTTAGAAGGACAAGGGTTGATATTCCTCGGTTCAATGTTAGTCTAGGTAGAAGGTCTTTAACAATCAATGTATGTATACAAAGTTTGGTTAAATATCTTGGAAGGAAATATTGTAAACATTATGTGATGAGATAATGGGGACATTTTGATGGGTTTGGGTTCTGTCTGGGTTTTTTAGTGCCAGTTACATGCAACTGATATGAATTCATATGAATGTAATCTTTTCTATTTGATATAATATAAGTCTTCTTACTTACAAATAAAAACATACATAGAAAATAAAACACTTTCCACTTTGTGTTTGACTTTCCAAGTTTGCACAAAGAACACGATCAAGAGAATACATAGACTAGGAATGGTGTGAACCAAGAATATAAACATAAAATCCAAACTAAAAGATTAAAATAATATGATAATTTTCTAAAAAATATAATGAAAATAGCCTTTGGATTTGATAAAATGGTTATATCTTAGGCAAACAAAAACCTTTTTCAGGTGAGATGAAAAACTTTTCCAATTGAAAGAAGTGCTCTAGACGTAATGGAACAACTATTTTAGAAAAGAAGTGTATATAAAAAACAAAATCCAAAATATTTTGATGCATGCATTGACACAATTTAGAGATCTCGATCAACAATGGGACAGAGCCTTCACAAGCACTATGATACCATGTTGGAAAAAACATGGTATTCCATATAGATCGAATACCTTAAGGAAATTTCTCATATAAACAAGCCAAAGATAGATATATTAATGTATTATGTGGTTAAAACCATCAAAGAGAAATAATCCACAACTTTAGCCAAGGAAACCTCTTGAGAAAATCCTAATATTCAATAATTAACACCAAGGTGATGCACTCTTATTTTTGTATTTATCACTAATACAGATAACTCATTCTTTAATTTATGCTATGTATTATTTTTTCAATTTAGGTATAGTCATTCGTTGCATAGAATGGTATAAAACATTGGAGTCTTTTTCCTTCTACTTCTATCATTTTATCTAGTAGTCAAGCAACACAACCCTTGAGTAAGTGCTTTTTAGCATACTTGGGTGATAACAAATCAACACCATTTATTACTTGGTTGACTAGCAGTGGTTGTGGTTTCTACAACCCGCTCTTGTCTACAAATTTCCTCATTTACAGGCTTTTCCCTTGTAACAATACAAAGTTATAAGTATTACCAAACTAATTCCAAATCATGAATATAATCATAAATTTAAAAAAACCATCAGGAGTTTTCTCTCTAATATCTACACTAAAATTATATGTGCTCTATTACATTAAAAGCAAATTGGCTTTAATTTTTAGGAAACGATAGACCTTTAAATTGGATTTACATTTAATGGTCATTCAAAATTAACAAAAAATTGAAAATTCTTTGAGGGACTTTGTGATTTCCCTACCTTGCACGTGATCAAGTATGGATTGAAACCCTTACTTGAACGCGAGCTTAATTTCTTCTTCACTGGGTAATCAAATTCATATTTTCTCCTTCATTCCATAACAATATTGATACAAATTCTATTTACTAGTTACACTAAAATAAAAGATGGAATATATGCTAAGTAATGAAATTGTTTATTTTTTGATTCTTACAAATTTGAGAGTTTTTTTTCATGTATCCACCCTTGCCAAGTTTGTGTTGGTTGTCCTTCTCTAACCTTTCCTAGGTTTCCTTGGAGGCACCTTTTAGTCTATGCAAATATTTAAGGTGAGATAATGCAATTTTTATGTAGAACTAAAAAATAACACATCACTTGAATTTATCATGTTATACCTCCCTCCATTTGTTGGTCTCATTCCTTATTCTCTCACCTTCTTCTCATTTCATTTGTCCTCGAGGAGAGACTTCCACTCCGTCTCAAGAACTAAATAGTGTCACTCATACCTGGTTTTTTTCCATGTTAACCCTATATGCACCTTTGATGGTTTTCAAATATTTACCTATAAGAGAGAGTATTTCAATTTGGCTAAAATATCACCAAAGAGACCAACCATGTATCCACTAATATTCTTACTTAAATGAGAAGGTTGTTGTCTCAATCGAGTACAAATAGTTGGACCAAAATGTTCTAACAAATAAACAATAGAGTACCATTAATGTTTAAAAAAATTAAATAGTATAATGATTGCATCACATTTTGACAGATAAATACATTAATAATTACCTTAGAGTTTTGGTTGTTTCAATGGATTTATTTTTTGTCCACCATAATATCTATATACAATGTTCCAATGCTTTTGACATGTATCTCTCTAGGAATATTTCATGTGGTGAGCCAGAAATGGGGACACCATGGCTAGCTCCACCAACATCTGTGCCATGATATATCATGCCATGGGTAGGGGTACCATGTGATGATCGACCAGAGGTTGCGAGAACCATAGAGGTAGGCATACGAGTAATGGATGGAATAGATGTGGAAATGCATGTAGGATCCAACAAAAAGAGAAATAATTTGGTGGGTATGTGACTAGTGGTGGGTGCAGTATGTGATGGCATAAGTTTTACATGGATATTGCTACCATTGGACTCAGTATTATTACTAAAAAAAATTTGAAATTTTGTTAATATATAAGATTATATTTAATTGAAAAATATTGGCTACGATAAATGAAAAATTTAAATTTAATATATACTCAGTATCATCTGAGTCTATTGGTGAAAAGTTCATGCTATTGCACAACATCCTCTAAATGAGATTCAAATAAAGCAATCAATTTTTTTTTTCTAATATCCTTTTCAATTATGGCTCATGGATTTGGATCATTAAACTAGCCATCCTCATCACCCATGTTGGGATCATAGGTGAAGCCCTAACAAAAAGCAACATGTTATGTCATAAATATATAATTGATAAGATCAAATTGTACAAAGAGTTGTAATCAGTTGCATAGGTCTAATTTTTTGAAGGTGCCTCTACGGGATGCATGGGTCCTTTCCCGTGATCATCCTACCAAAATATTTAAAATAATGCTGATTACATCAAAATAAAAAATATGCGATATCAACATTATTCAAGATATTAACATAAAAATATTATTAAGATATCTAAAAAATGATACATAAGTAATCCAACGATTACATGGTTACTTCTATTGTATTCAAATCATAATCTATCAACAACTCCTCCCTTGTTATTATTTTTATTGCACATACCACTACTTGATTTAGTTTGTGTCCATTAGATATTTAATTGAACAAAGTTCCCGTTGTCTTGGGTTGTTACTATCTAAAAACCTTACAATATTATTGGAAGCTTTTGGCCTTCCATAATTATGTATATAGTAACTCCTTTATTTTGATTATATATAGTTTGTAGAAACTGCATATATTTGGATACTTCACATATATTTGGTTAGCATGATCCAACCTCTATATTTGTAAGACATAATCCATCAATTCAATTATTCCTCTATATTTGAAATTTATGCCACGCATAGAGAATAGTCCTAGACCATTTATAGACGATGGAGCCGTATTTGATAAATTATCTCATCCATATAAAAGTTAGTGTCCAATTTTTGAAGCTGTTTAGGTTTCCACCCTTTGATTATATGTTTGTACTTTGGGGCACCTCAATTCATCTTGTTTATCATCATCATAATAACATGTCCTTCCTTCCATATGAAATAATTCCATGCATTTATGAACTTATCTTTTGACTTTTTGTCGCTTGGTTGACCTGGCCCTATTACATCTTGTTGATGTTTCACTTTCCCTTATTCCTCCTAAAATATCCTCTCTCTTTAAAGACATATATGATAGATACCTAATGTACCAAACGATTAGCCTAAAATTATTTCCATCCAATGATAATATATCATAAATTTTATGTTTTCAGTAGGCACAAGAAATTCTACGTTTTCAGTATATAAGTAGTTGGATCATGTTGTGGTATTCATTGCTATGACCATCATTGGTAGCACAATGGGAAGATAATTGTACTAATGTCTAAAAATGTGTGCACAAGGAGGCTTATGGTTATGTATGCTTCCCAATGAAATGGAAAGAACTCAAAAATTCTGAATCATACATATCCTATCCACAATGTTTTATTACACTATAGCACAATACTGCAAAAATTTGACATTATTCACTGGAAATAGGAAGAGCACACAAATTCTTAAATTCACATGGTAAATCCATAATTTAGTATGACATAAATTCTCAAAATTCACAAGCAAAATACACAGATGGTTCCTTGATCCCCTTATTTTGTTGGGTATGGATAGCCATTTTTTCTTTGTTACTAGAATATTATACAAATGGACGTTGTATCTCTATTAGTTCTTGTTACTATTGTTTAACTATTTAAATACTTCGCCTTATTGTCGATTAGTGGTAGGAGTTTCTTATGTTATCTTGGTATGTACATGCACATAATTTTACTTTTAATTCCCATTGACCTACTATTATGGTTGTTTGTTGGACATTAATAAAATAATTTTACTTGATTAGTGGAAGTAGGCAATCTCTCCTTTCAATTTCCTTGTTTTCTAACCAATCAACTGATTTATTTACAGATCATTTTTCCTAAGAATAATTTATCAACTAGGCCTTTCTCACTTTCCTTTATCCATTTTGTTTGTTTTTGTAGCTTCCAAACACTAGGATAAGATGTTTTACTGATCGATTTTATCACCATATTCTAGCCTCATCCCATTATAATTTGTATGTGGCATAATCCTAATCAGGTTTTGACTTCTCCCCTTTTTATACCATAATTGTTGTTGTGTTAGTATGCTTTTTTATCGCATAAAGTGCATGTGCCATGCATACACGTGTCGACAACCATTGGTAGATGGATAGTTCCAAAATTTCATGTACAATTAAGACCTCTAATTGGCAATTTCTTTGGATATTGAAGTCAACTAATGATGCTTATGAGGAGAAAGGGAAATATGTGGGCGTGTCCTTCAAATGGTATGAATACCAATTTTGTCTAGTACTTATTGTAAATACTTGACAACCATGAAGGTGGTTTATAAAAGAAGATGTTGAGCTCTAGACACTACTAAAGAGTCCTTTTATGGTCTTGTTTGTTGTAGCATGTGTTAGTTGATAGGAGTAGTGTTTTGATCTAGAGATATAGGAGTACTGCTTTTATATACCTAATTAAACAAGTCATAATTTTAATGTTGGAAACAAAAATGGGGGTGCCATCGTAGGACCAACTTAATATTAGGTGGTTGATTTTAGGGTTTTGATTGCAGTGGTACGAATTGTTTAGGACAATATCTCAAACAAGATGCAATTTAACCTCGATTAAAAATGAGGGTGATTCTAAGAGGCCCACTTTCCAATTCGGGGGTTGATTTAGGGTTTCGATTACAACAACACCACTCGGGGTTACCAAAAAGTTGTAATTTTATCCCCCCCCCCCAAAAAAGGCTAATACTGGTATCACCACTTTTCGTCTTGGGGTTGTTTTTGGTTTTTTTGATGCAAAAATATGCATTTTTATGGCTAGATTTCTCGTTCTTTGCATATACTTCTCATTTCATATAGTATACTGCGTTGAAAATGACAATGACTAAATTGTTATGATGAAAATGGGTATAGTGGTGACAATAAGATGAATGATGCTGGTGATGATAATGATGGAAATGACGATGATGTTGACTAAGATGATGATGATATTGGTAGCAAAAATGATGAGGATGTTGATGACGGCGACGATGATGACATTGAAAACAAAAATGATGATGTCATTGAGGATGACGATTATGAAAATGGAAATGATGATGACATTGAGGATGGCGATTATGACAACAACAATGATTACATTGATGGCAATGACAATAAATTAGAGATTAAATCAAATTATTGTGATAAGAATGATGATGTCAATTACTTAATACCCATGCACAGTGCTAAAAACATGCTAATGGTAATGTTTTGATCTAGATATCTTGATGGGATGCCCGAGGGCCAAGCGGAGGGGGAGTGGGATGGGGAGGGGGAGGGGGAGAGCCAAGTGGGGGNGGGGGGAGGGGATAGAGAGAGGGAAGGGGGAAGAGGGGGAAGGGGATAGGTTATTTTTTTTATAAAAATTTGAAATGTTTTAAAAATTCTATATTTTAAAAGTTTTTTATTTTGTTTTTTTTTTCAATTATTTTTATAATTTTTTTTAAATTGTATTATTTTTTTAATTTGTTTTTTAGTTGTATTTTTTTTTTTAAATTTGTAAATTTTTGTATTTGTTGTTTCATTTTTTTTAAAGTATTTTTTTTTTTAAATTTTGTTTTCTTTCGAGTTGCTTTAATTATATTTCTAAAGAGTTTTTTTTTTTCAAACCAAAATTTTTAAGTGACGACTTTGAACCCCATAATTGCAACCTGAGAGAAAAAAGAGGTGCCATTGGTAGCACCTCTTTTCGATTAGGGGGTTGATTTTGGTGTTTTTGTTGCAACAACGCCTCTGGTTAAGGCCACAATATTAAATAAGTGATACTTTTAACATTAGAAACCAAAATGGCGGTGCCATGGTAGGACCACCTTAAGATGAGGTGGTTGATTTTAGGGTTTGGATTACAGTGGCATGGATTATTTAGGCCAAGGTTTTAAACAAGATGTAATTTTAACCTCAAATAAAAATGAGGGTGATTAAAAGAGGTTCACTTTTAAATTCAGGGGTTGATTTATGGTTTCAATTGCAACGACACCACCTAGGATTACCCAAAATTTCTAATTTTAGCCCCCAAAAAAGGGTGATATTGGTATCACCACTTTTTGCTTTGTTTTTTTTGACCTTAAAATATGAATTTTTATGGCTAGAGTTCTCGTTCTATGTATATATCTCTTTTTATATAATAAACTATGTTGAAATTGAAAATTTCTAAATTGTTACGATGATGATGGGTTTGGTGGTGACAATGAGAATGAGATGAATGGTGTTGTTTAAAATGATGATGACGATGTTGATGAAGATGGTGATGATATTGACGACAACAATGATGATGTTGACGATGAAGTTGACGATTATGATGAAGATGATGCCGACAATGATGCCGACAATGAGGATGATGATTATGACAATGACATTGATTACGTTGATGAAAATGTAGATGACAATGGTAGTAAATTAGACATTAAATCAATTGAATATGATAAGGATGATGACAATGAAAATTAATCAATACCTATGTGTAGTGCACAAAACATGTTAATGGTGCTTGCATTCCCACTAAGAGGCCAAAGATCCTTGATGAAATTCATGTAAGGTAGTTGGATCCTTTTTTCATGATAATGGCGATGACGACAATGATGACAATGAATATGATGATGAAAATGACAATGATTAAAACACTGATGATTATGATGATGATGTATATGATGATGAACATGTTGATGTTTATGACGATAATGATGATGAGGATGATGAAAATGGTGACATGACAATGACAATGAGAATGCAAAAATTTATGACAATGAGAAGAATGATGGTGGTGGTGGCGATGGAAGTGATGATGATGTTGATGATGAAGATGATGACAATGATGATGATGAATCATGACGATTATGATGATGAGAATGACGATGAGGGTGAAAATGATAATGCCATTCAGAATGAGAAAGATGATGACGATGGTGACGATAATGACTATGACAATGAAATTGAAACATACATTAAATTAATGAATTGATTATGATGATGATGAAGATGACAATGACGATGTTGAATGATGAAAATGGTGATGACAATGAATATGATTTGATTATAAGATGACAATGAAAATGAACACGAAAACAAAAAAATCATATTTAAGACCCATCTGTAGTGCTCAAAACATGTTAATGGTTCCCACATTCCCATTTAGAGGAAAAATATCCTTGAAAAAATTCATTTAAGGTAGTTGGATTCCTTTTTCATGAAAACAATCATGATGATGATGACAATGAAAATGACTATGATGATGGCGATGCAATGATAATGATGATGATGATTATGTCTATGACGAATATGATGATGATGTACAATGTTGATGGTGATGACAATGAAGATTATGAGGATGATGAATACAATGAAAATAATGATGAGGATGGTGCTGACAATGATATGATTAATGATGTTGGTGATGGAGATGTGAATAATGACGGTGTTTCTGATGATGACGATGATCAAAATGTCGATCACAATGATGACAACAGTGACGATGACAATGGAAATGATGATGATGAATCATGATCACAATGTTGTTGATGTTGAAAATGATTTGATTATAAGATTATAACGATGCCAATGAATTATGCTGATGATGATGATGATGATGATGATGGAAATTACTTAATACCTATCCATAATGCTCAAAATGTTGTTTGATACATTCCCACTCAAAGGCCAAATTCCCTTTATGAAATTCATGTAAGGTAGATAGATGTGCTTTTCTCCATAACAATGATGATGGAGGCGATCATGACAATGAATATGATGATATATGGCGATGAAAATGATAATGAAAATGTTGGTGTCTATGATGAGGATGATGATGGAAATTGTGATGATAATGATGAAGTCAATGGAAATGATTATGGTGATTACAACAAAAAAGATATTGATGATGATAATGAGGATGGCGGTGACAATGAGATGAATTATTTTGATGACAATGATGATGATGCTATTGAAAATGATGATGATGATGACAAGGTCGATTATGATCATATTGATATTGTTGCTGTTGATGCTAATGATGATGATCATAGTAATGATGACGACGATGATGTATAATGAAAATAATGGTGATTTGAATATAATATTACAAGATCATGATGAAAATTACTTTATACCCATCCATAGTGCTCATAATGTGCTAATGGTTCCCTCGTTCCCAATAAATGGCCAAATTCCTTTACAAAATTCATGTAAAGTGATAGAGGGTAGGGGTTTTCATCTTTATGGAGGTTAGGGGTTAACATATGGGTGTTAGTGGTGAAGGGGTTGTAGGATATGGGTCGTAGTGGTTATAGATTATGCACTCTAGTAGCTAGGGGTTAAAATGGTTTGATACTATATGTATTAGGGTTTAGGTTTGATAGAGGTAAGCCATACTAATTTATATGACTTAAATGTTAAAGGGGAATAAGGTTATATGGTGTACAAGTTAGTTGTTATATGTTTAGGGTGAAGGGTATTTAGGGTTATATATGTTGGATATTATACATAAGTTTCTCATTATAAGTTATAGATTTTAAGGGTTTGGTGTCATAATTAAATGCTAATTTTTAAATATATAAACCTTAATTAGTCACTAATACAACTTCTCATCCTTCATAACACTTAACCCATATCACTCTATACCAACCTTTAGCACTAAACCATTCTCACTTTATTCCCTATCCCTTAAGATCTAACCACTATATCCTTGAAGCATTGAATCTTTATGACCCTTACACTTATAATATAAAACACTTATATCTATCGGGTCTTATCATTATCATATACAACACTCGAAAACTTAACCACTATAATCTCTACAAAAAACAAATATGTTTTCTTAAATTCTTTTTGTATTTCCTTTTAACCAATGAAACCCTTATCATTTAACCATTATAACCCATAAATTGTATCCAAAATAACCAACTAATCTTGTAATAATTATTCCATATAGAGCCTAATCCCTAGCACAACTTATTCCTAATATCTAGATACAAAGTCCTAAGCCATGACCACTACCCACACCAAACTAATAACCATTATAAACCATTAACATAGCCCTCCATAACTGATATCCATTATTTCCTCTAATTCCAATCACAGACCTTAACTCCCATCATTCAAGACCCTTAATCCCAAACGACAACTCTTATCCCCTAAACCCTTTAAATTCTAACCCATATAATCCATATTTACAAGTTAATTTGACACTTATATATTAACATTTATAATTCATAACCCCTAACCCTTTATCATACATAACCATTAAACATTGTAAACCTTCATCACCATGACCCTGAACTAGTAACCTTCATAATCCATAACCTTTGTGACCTAAACTCTTATACAACCATACCCATTCTTAATCACATTACATATAAAATGTAAATCCTAAAATCTCACCCCAAAACCTTAACACTTGTATCCCTTAATGAACAAAAATATTAACCACTTTAATTATTAATTACTAACTCAATAGAATTATATCACATAACTCCTATAACCATTAATCTATTTAAATATAATTTAACCCCTATCACCTCCAAACTGTATCTCCTACGCCTCAAATGCTAACCCCTCATTTTTATAAAACATGTAGCCCGTAACCCCTAATTTATATACAAATAATATTATAAGACTTAACCTACAAACCCTAATAAATATAACATCTATAACCCATAGGGCCTTATATCACCCCATTCATATAACCTATAACTCATATCCCTATGGCCCATAACACATACCCTTCATTACTCTTGATTCATAATCCTCAACTCATAATATTTATCATCCTTGGATCATACTAGCCCTAACCCCCATAACTAAACCTATATAACCCTTAACCAATAATATCCACCATCATCCTTAACCCTTTAACACCTAAAACCTAATCCTTATAATCTCTAATCGCCCTAACCATCCATAAACATTGTAATATAAATGGCTAACCACTAACACACATAAATATAAAATATCATAAACCCTAACATATAAACAACATAACCCCATATAAACAACATAACCCCTAACCACTACCCTATATAATCCATGATTGCCAAGCCCCAAATATTGCCACATCCCTTATTAGTAATACTTACCACCAAAATGCTAAAAAAGCATTGACCCTTAATGGAAAAATATGATATCCCATAACTCATATCCCCCCTAATCCGAATAAATAATAAAACCCTTTCAGTCTATTAGCACCATGTTTGGTTAACAGTTGGAAAGGGGAGGGCCTAAGAAGAAATAAGGTAGGGTACACTCTTTCTTTGTGATTTGACCAAAGGTATGCTTATAAGGTGTTTGAAGAATGATAAAAGGGGCTAACTCTAAATATTAAATCCGTATGTCCTAAGAAAATTATGGGTTAATCTTAAAGTAAAAAGTGCACACCTATGGTATCATGTGGAAGGTTTTAATGGTGTAGATATGTGGATGGCAAGATCTATGGTTGACAATTTATCCGCTACTGTAACACCCCAGTTTTGACCCCATTTGCATGAAATTTATATGATGTATATATTGTAATTTATCAAGGTATGGAGCCATAGGAAAACACCCAACCATTGATTGTCGTATTATGTTTCAGCGATGTCGATGGTATTTTGTGCTAACTAGGCACGTTATAATGTTGGACACCATGTACATGCAAAATTAATTAAAAAGACCCACAACCGGCTATGTCGATGCAACAATAATGAAAAGGGCATGATTTCCTAAGGTTAAGGGGGGGATGTCTAATCCTTGGGAGCCATTGGGGGACAACCTAGTGTCAAGTGATGAACCCATCTAGATGTCAACCATCCTTTTTGTCTTATTGACCCTTCCTTGTCTCATCCACCAACCGTTTTTAATTCTGCAGGAATTGGTTGGGTAGTTATTACCCTTGGATAATGTATGCATGGGGAGTTGTGGTGTTGGCAGGACTTTCAATCCTTTACCACACACAATCCCAGGGGCAGGGGCATTCTCGTTCCCTCATGGGAGCAAGGAACCCATTCCATGATTCCACCTTCACGTAGACAGTAGTCCATACTGATGTAGGAATGCATTCGAGACTATTATTCCTTCTCGATCGGGTGTGTTTAGTTCTCTTGATGTTTATGGGTATGTGTATGTGAATCCACTTTCATGCAGGTTACATTCCTTCCCTCACGCAGCTGAGAGATCGCTGCTGGTTTCCCCATGAATTTTGGATTGCTATGGGTTGTTGTTGAGTTGTTTTGGCCACAATAGGGCAGCGAATGACTCTGGAGTCTTTCTTCTCAGTTTGAGTTGTGTATTACCCAATCTAGTTTTTCTTTGTGGTGTTTCCCTTAAATCCCAGAGATGTGAATTGTTGTGTTTGGGCTATGTGTGCATAGTGGTTGGTCCTTGGACTGTTTGGGAGTAGAAGTGGAGCATGAACGTGTTTGATAAACCTAGTGTGTGTAAGGGCCTCAAGGGAAGAGATAGTGTTAGAATAATCAACCCATAGTTACCCATATTTGAAATTAATTATATCATTTTTGTCTTATTCCTATAATCCTAGATTCCCTCTCTATGCTAGTTGACTTCTACATGTTCCTAGAAGTCAATACTTACTAAAATGGTTCATGGAGAGGTTTGGAATCATCCCTAAAACATATTTAGCATGTCTGCTTTATTCCTAATTCCTTAAAACGCTATCTTCTTTTTCTGAAATCTGCCTTGCTTTACATCTGATTTAAGGCATAAAGGAAAAGCTAGTCTAGGGGAACTTGCCTTGTTTTTTGACCACATCATCCTCCTTCCTTTTATCCATAAAAAAGAATGAATGGTTTTTCTTTCCACCATAAATTATCTTTCCCACTTGATTTAGCTAATTTTTTAGGATCTTCATGGATTTGGAAAGTCCTTTTTGCACTTATGGGGGATTTGACTTGTTTTAGTAAGCCTGCTTTTTAACCAATTCGAATAGAAACCTAGTGATTCAAATATCTCATGTAATTATATATTTGAGCAGCCTATTAATTCATATGGTCAGATTATGTACACTTATTCAATACATGATTAAGTTATGCTCCAATTTCAGTCTCATTTTGTGTGAATTTTGCATGTTTGATTAACAATTTTGTGAGGGTAATTGATCTATCTCTTGGGTTCAATTTACACATGGTATCAGAGCCTTTGTGGATCAATTTCTCTCCTTCCAAATTTTTATTGCAGGTTCAACATCACTGACTGGGAGCACATTCTACTGAGTGAAGGGCACATGAGCTGGGATATGGACCAATCTCAAAGGATCATCTTGAATCCATTCAATTTATTTGAATGGAAAGCTGAGATGGAGATATTTTTGAGAGCTAAAGGTCTCTACAGTGTTACCATGGCTACTGAGGTAGAGCCCAATGCACTTGCAGAGAAAATCAAATGGCACAACAGGAGGGATGAGGCCTATGGTGTTTTGTGTCTGAGTATTTCAAGAGACCTCCTCTTCCATCTTGATTTATTGGCATCTCCTAATGAGGTGTGGGAGAAGCTTGAAGATATTTTTGGAAATACATATGAGATGAGAGGATATCAAATTGAGAATGAATTGATCTCCTTGAATCCCAATAGCTTCGAATCATTGCAACTCTATTTTACCAAGTTTAAGGCCCTTATTTTGCAGTTAAAACAATGTGGTATTGAAAAGGAGGAGGAGAAACCAGTTTTGACCATTCTCTCAAATATTGGTATTGACTATCCAGTGTTTATTTTGACCTTCTATGCCACTAAATTGACAACTCAAACCTGGAATATGCCCAATCTTGTTGAGTTCATGGAATCCCTCACTCAGGAATAAGATAAATTGGTGATGATGGGCACCATCAAACCTTCCAAAGACCAAGCTTTGGTTGCTGAAGATTCGAAGGTGGATTCAAAAATCAAGAAAAAATATAAAAATCCACCCGAGCAAAAACAGAGACAAGGAAAAGTATTAAGAGGAGTCCTCAGGCTCCAAGAAGAACCCCCAGAAGAAGAAGAACAAAGGAGAAATGAGCAAGTGTGCATACTACAGTAAGGGCTATCATTATGAGAGCTCTTGTATGAAAAAGTAGATAGACATGTTGACCCAAATCTTGGAGAATAACAACATCTCCCTTCTTGATTGCTCAAAGAACAAGGAAGGAGGATCAAATTCAGAAGACAAGGAGAGTGTACATGCCTTGGTTGCTGGCACCTCAAGCTCACCTAGTTTCATCATTGATTCTGGAGCTTCCAGACATATGGTTTTGACAAAAGAGATCTTCTCTTCTCTTGACATGTCGAAAAGTCCACCAATAGTTTTGGGAGATAGCTCTCTGACTGACAGTATGGGAAAGGGAAGGATTGATCTTGACCATGGTAAGTTCAATAATGTGTTGTATGTTCCAGGTCTTGCCTCTAATCTCTAGTCACTGTATCAGATGAATCACACTGGGTCTCCAAATAAAGTCATATTCTCCCCCAATGAAGTTGAAATCACTGATATTTTGAATGTTAAAGTCATAGCAAAAGGTGTTGCTGATCACACTTCAAAGGTATACAAGTTTTCCCATTTTCTACCCTACTCAAACCCCTCTGCTCTTCTTACTCATGCTAATGAAGCGAGCAATATTTGGCATGAAATATTTGGCCATATTAACTACAAGTATATTTCTGATTTGAGTGAAAAGGACATGGTCATAGGGTTTCCAAAGATCAAGTTTTCTAAGGGAGTCTGTCAATGTTGTATCCTAGGAAAACACCCAGAGCACAAGTATGAGAGAGCTAGTCATGAGAGAACATCTGCACCTCTTGATTTGATCCACAATGAAATTGCTGGTCCATTTCATCATATGTCCATGATTCAAGCCAAATATGCACTCACCTTCATAGATGAATTTTCCAGGTATTGTTGGGTTCACTTCATAAAACATAAGTCTAAAGTTTTTGACCTCTTCAAAGTCTTTAGAGCCTTGGTTGAAAACCAGTCTAGGAGGAAACTCAAGATCCTTAGATCTGACAATGGTGGTGAGTATGTCAAGTCTGAGTTCATCTAGTATTGCAAGGATGCAGGTATCTAGATGCAGCATTATATCCCTTACACACCACAACAAAATGGTGTTGCTGAGAGGAAGAACAGATCACTGAAGGAGATGGCAACTTGTATGATGGAGGCTAAAAATTTGCCACCAAAGTTTTGGGCTGAATATATAAACTGTGCATCCTATATCCAGAATAGGGTGCCACATAAGAAAATTGATGGTATGAATCCTTTCAAATCTTGGAGTGGGCACAAGCCATATGTGACCCATTTCAGGAATTTTGGCTCAAAGGATTGGGATAGAATTCCAACTGAAAAGAGGAAGGATTTGCAACCACAAAGCCAAGAGTGCCTATTTGTTGGGTATTCTGAATATTCAAAAGGGCACAAGCTGATCAACTTGAGAACAAACAAAGATTTCATTGAAATAAGTGTTCAGTTTGAAGAAGAGCCTTTAGTAGCAGTTGAAGTTGGAGAGTCCTCTTCACCACCACAGGCATTGATTGTAAGTGAAGAGACTAATGAATTTGCTGATTCTGCTATGTCTGATAATGCTGAATTAGTTCCATATCCTAACATCCCTACAGCACCAAAGTGGGCAGAAAGGACCATTCATGCAGCTAGGGAACTAGCTGGAAATCCTAATGACACTAGGAGGACTAGAGTTCAATTTGAGAGTGCCCTTTGTGTGAAAGATCCTCTCTTTGCTGAGAAGTGTTATTTGATGATGCATTCGGATCCACAGACATATGAAGATGTAGCACATGATCCAATATGGAAAACATCCATGAAATAATAATTCAGCTTGCTCCAGAAGAACAACACATGGGAACTGGTTGATCTTCCCCCAGGGAGGAAGCTAGTGAAGTGTAAGTGGGTCTTCAAAACTAATTCTGATGCTGATGGTTCACCTTTGAAATATAAGGAAAGATTGGTAGTCAAGGGATACTCTCAGGTACATGGTATTTTCTACAATGAGACCTTTGCACTAGTGGCAAAGATGGACTCCATAAGGCTTGCCCTAGCTATTGCAACTTCGAAGCAGTGGGAGGTACATGACATGGATGTAAAGTGTGCCTTTATGAATGGAGATCTGACTGAAGAGATTTACATGCAGCAACCAGAAGGTTTTGTATCTAATCCATATTTAGTGTGCAGGTTGAAGAAATCATTGTATGGGCTCAAGCAAGCCCCCAGGGCTTGGTATGCCAAGATTGATGCCTTTCTGCTGTCACCGAGTTTTGTTCGATGCAAGTATGATCCTAATGTCTATTTGAAGCTGATTCATGGTTATTTAAAGATTATTGTTCTCTATGTGGATGACCTTCTGATTATATAAATTTCAAAGAAAGAGATTGCCTCCTTGAAGGATGCAATGAACCATGCCTTTTCTATGACAGATTTGGGATTGTTGAGCCAATTCTTGGGTCTCGAAATTGCTCAATCCCAACTTGGAATCAAGGTTCATCAGTAAAAGTATGCTTCAGATTTGTGCATTAAGTTCAGCATGAAATATTGAAAGCCAAGCAAGACTCCATTCCTTTCAGGAGTTAATCTTGAAGAAGCAGGTTCTTCTCCTATGGTAAATAATACAGTGTATAGGGAGTTGATTGGGTTTTTTCTTTATCTTACAAATACTCGACCTGACTTATATTATGCAGTTAGTGTGGCTTAAAGATACATGGATCAGCCTCATGATATCTATTGGAGAGAATCCAAGAGGATCCTAAACTTTGTTAAGGGAACAAGGACTCATGGGATTTTCTACAAAGAAAAATATGACTTAGAGCTAGTTGGATTTACTGACAGTGATTGGGCAGGTGACAACATAGATCGAAATTATACCTTAGGATATGTGTTCATTCTTGCATAAGGACCAACCAGCTGGTCAAGTAAGAAGTAGAGTGCCATAGCACTCTCATCTATAGAGGCTGAGTGTAGAGGAGTTGTAACTGCAGCTACTTAATGTTTATGATTGCAGGGGATACTTGGAGAATGTGGTTTCGAATTAGATTTTTCAACAGTCATCTATTGTGAAAATCAAAGCACCATTTGAATATCCACTGATCCAGTTCAAAGACAAAGAACCAAGCATATTGAGATCCATATGCACTATATCAGGGAGCTTGTGCATGATGGTACCATTGCTCTACTCTACTGCGCATCTTTAGAGCAAGTAGCAAGCATCTTCACCAAAGTATTCTGTGAGAAGACCTTCAGTAATATCAACTAACTACTGGGGATTTGTCATCATGTGGTGAAGAACGATTGATGACAATATTTCCAAAATTTTGTTTTCCTGTCCATGTTTAAGGGAGGATTTTCCCACTGGGTTTTTGCCTCTTTCCTTGGTTGTATGGACATCCAGTATGTAAAAGGGTGACTAAGCCTTGTTGCTAGGCCCTATAATTTTCTGATATTTACTCATAAAGTCAGGCATAAGGGGGGGTGTTAGAATAATCAACCCATAGTTACCCATATTTGACATTAATTAAATCATTTTTGTCTTATTCCTAGAATCCTAGATTCCCTCTCTATGCTAGTTGACTTCTACATGTTCCTAGAAGTCAATACTTGCTAAAATGGGTCATGGAGCTCTTTGGAATCATCCTAGAAACATATTTAGAAGGTCTGATTTCTTCCTGATTCCTTAAAGCACATATCTGCTTTTTCTGAAAGCTACCTTGCTTTACATCTGATTTAAGGCATAAAGGAAAAGCTATTCTAGGGGAACTTGCCTTGTTTTTTGACCACATCATCCTCATTCATTTTCTCCATACAAAAGAATGAATGAGTTGTATTTCCACCACACATTAGCTTTCCCACTTGCTTTAGCTAATACATGAGGATATTCATGGATTTGGAAAGTCCTTTTTGTACCTATGGGGGATTTGACTTGTTTTAGTAAGCCTGCTTTTTGACCAATTCAAATAGAAACCTAGTGCTTTCGAATCTCTCATGTAATTATATATTTGAGAAACGTATTACTTCATATGGTTGGATTATGTACACTTATTCAATACAGGATTAATTTATGCTCCAATTTCAGTCTCCTTTTGTGTGAATTTTGCATGTTTGATTAGCAATTTTGTGAGTGTAATTGATCTATCTCTTGGGTTCAATTTCCATAGCTATAGGGTTGGATTTGTTCTCTACATCCCCTGAAAAGCACTGGAAGGGAATTCATGGCCTGAGGGACTATGCAACAGAGAAGGGGATGATTCCTTGTGTTGGGTGTGTGTGGATGTTATAGAAGTCAGGCTAGCTTTGGTGCAGGTGTCCTCAGCTCTTCATTGAGCCCACTAGCTTAGCAACTAGCATGTTCAACTCCTGATTTTTTGATAAACCCAATTAAATTGGCTTGTCTATGTATTTTTGTCTATCCTTGGCTACGTGTGACCCTCCTAGTTTCCCCTTATCCCTTGCAGAATCATGCCCAGCTCGGGGGTGGCAGTGTTTCTAAGATATTGATGAGGGCATTGAACTATGGTTGGGTGGAACGTTGCAGTGACGTAGCTGGTTGAGGGACAAAATTTCCTGAAGGTAAGTATTCTTGTGCTTAAATCCTTGCAATTGTATTATTTTATGATTGAATATGATGAATTCTTATTGTGTGATTGAAAGCATTTTGATTCTGTTGTATGTTTGATGAATTACACATCTGCACATGTATGTTTTATTTCACTGTATTTTTATTATGTTTTTCATTGGGCTATATTTCTCGGGTCGATTAGTATGTGAGTCGCGTCCTCTTCGCCGGTCAGAGGGTTGGGGACGTGACAGATTGGTATCATAGATTTAGGTTGTAGTATTGGGCCTCTATGGGCCAAGAAAAATTATCTAATAGATAGGTGAGTAACCTCTGTTGAACCCAATAGCAGACAAAGAAAATTTGGAAAATTTCTCTAAGTGTGGGATATTCCCCATGTCATCTGAGTTCGTCTGAACGGAGCCGCTATGGCGGCTTCTTTCACCAAAATTCGGCGATACAGTGGAGCTGTCGGCTGATTTTTTTAGTAGCAGTGTCTATAACTTGGGGATCAAGCCGCAACGACGACCGCGTTCCCAGAGAAAGAGCCACAATAGCGGTTGTGTTGTTTCCTTTTTTTACCGACGTGGCAGGAGGTTATTATTGTTTGAGCCATAGCGGCGGCAACAAACAGAAGTAGGAGCCGATATAGTGGCTAAGTCTCCTGAAGCGAGCCAACACAGTGGGTGGAAATCAATATACGAGCTGCAATGTCGGCTGGGTCCCAAGGAGCAAGCTGCAATGTCGATGGAGGAAAAAGGAAAGTTTCACCATGGAAGGAATTTACAAAAATATTCTAAGTGTCGATGCAGCGGTTGGAAGTTGGAAAAGTTTCCGATACATTGATGACTAGAAGAAGATGGAAGAGCCACTATAGCGGTTGAAAATCAGAAAAGTATACACAACAGCGACGGTAGGAAAAGGAAAAGTAAGCCGCTACATGGTGGAAGAAATTTGAAGATCAAGCCAATGTGTGGTAGCAGAAAGTTGAAGAATGAGGCACAACGGTGGAAAGAAAAGGAAGAAGGAGCTGTTATGCGACGAAGGAGAGAGAAAGATCGAGCCGCTGCATGGCGATGGATGGAATATGATGAAGGAGCCAACATCGACGGATGAGAAAGAAATAATGGAGACACTACGGTGGATGAAGAGCAAGGATAGAGCCGCTGTAGCGGGTGAAAGTAAATTTTTTTTTTGATGCAGCGGGTGAAAAATTTTGAAAATTTGTCGAATCAGAGAAATTCAACAGGGTTTTTCAATGGGATTTTAGGGGCCAAAAAGATGGAAAAATGGCAGCGTGATTATGCGCCATATTGCACAAAATAAAAGGATTTATAAAAAAATGAGGGCGCTGCCCTCGACCCACCTTGGTAAGCCCCCTTGACCGCTGTTGTCCCCTTCAGACAGTCATTCTTTGGGAAAGAAAATTTTATGTTTTGAAAAATTTGTCAATCTATGATTTTTCCAAGTAAAGGTAAGTAATGTAGAATTCATTTGAATGTTATGTGGCTAACAGTTGTATGTACTAACAGATTTTGCAGAATTATAGTTTCATTAAAAGGCAGCATTCCGGATAGTGCAGTTTGGTAGAGCGAGTCTTGGTTCAACCATGAGAACCCATGACGGATATGATGCACAGGATTCCTACGAATGTGCATGAGATTACATTGGGGAAAATGTACGATTTGGAAATGATGTTATAGAATCTAATGGAAGGATATTTCAAGAGACTCTGCCGAACATTGTAGCTACCATGAGAAGCCTGATTAAATCACAGGAAGAGCAGCATCAGTTGAACATTGCTATGTTGCAAAGTTTGACTGAATTGCAAAGAAAGTTGGACTCTAGGCATGGTACAAAAAAACCAGAAGGTAGTAAGAGCAGTACCAGAAGAAGAAGAAGGAATTCTAGTAGATCATCTGACTTAGAATAATCCAGTGGGGATTCAAGCTCTTCTTCTCACAAGAGCAAGAGAAGGAGGCACCACAGGGATCACTCTCGAGATGAATTCAAGAAGGATAAACTTCCTACGTTTGATGGTGAGGTAAAGACTGGACAAGAGGCTGAAGCTTGGATTCTTGGGATAAAGAGGCATTTCCAAGTTCAGGATTATTCGGGAAACATGAAGGCAAGGGTTGCCATATTCAATCTGATTGGAAGGGCATCCATTTGGTGGGAGCACTTCAACCAATTAAAGAGGATCAGTGAAAGAAGGCTTAAGTGGAAGCAGTTCAAGAAGTATTTCAAGCAGAAATACCTCTCTGACAGGTATTATGATGACAAAATTAAGGAGTTCCATGAGCTGATAGACAACAAACCATGGAAGAGTATGCAAATAAGTTCTTGGAATTGTTAAGGTATGTTAGGTACATCAAAGATGAAAAGGTAAATGTACAGTGTTTCCTAAGTGGATTGCCTTAGTATTACAAAGATAGAATTGAGTTCTATGAACCTAGAACTATGGAAGAATCAATAAAAAAAGCTAAGTATTACTATGAGCAAAGCAAAGGGAAACATGATTACCAGAAGACATGGAAGGAGAAAAGGAATGAGAAGTCTGAACAAAGGAAGAAAAGTTTCAAAACTTCTAACTTCAGGAATCAGTAGAAGCAACCGTCACAAGCTGAGAAGCAGCCAACCAAAGTGATGGGAGAAAAGCCTAAAGAGCCACAATAGAATAGAGGACCACATAAATGTTGGAAATATGGATGACCCTACATGCACAGGAATTTTCAATTTGAGAATGAGAATGCAAGGCCAGCTTACAACGTTCAAGAGGCAGAAATAGTGGGTCAAGTAGCAAGGGCCATACCTAGAATTTATGCAGCACTGGAGGACTGCCATGAATATCACCAGTCAACTGTGGTTGAAGTTGCAGGTAATATTTTTGAGCAATATATTTCTATTTTGATTGACCCTAGTTCTACTCATATTTACATCACTCCTATAGTAGTGGAGATTTGTGCTTTCAAGAAAGTAAAGCATATAAACTCTTTGTTAGTTCAACTAGCCAATGGAACTAAGAGAAAGGTTAGTGAAGTGGTAGAGAAATGTCCATTGGTTATGAATGGATTGGTCACTTGTGTAGATCTAAATGTTCTACCGCTTGGTTCCTATGATGTTCTCATTGGAATGAATTGGTTAGAAGCTCACACGGTAAAGCTTGATGGTTATAATAAGACTTTTGAATGCATGGATGATGAAGGAAACCCGAGATTTGTAAGAGGTATTCCAAAGGTGATTTTAGTAAGGTAGGTTTTAGCAACGTAGCTGAGGAAATTCTGTAGGAAAGGTTTCTAGTTATATGAAGCCCATATTTTGGAGGAAATAGAGAATGAAGCTCCTAGGTTGGAGGATTTTCATGTGTTGCAGGAATTCAGGGATGTGTTTCCTGATGAAATTCCAGGGCTTCCTCTGAAAAGGGACATTGATTTCACCATTGAACTTATGCCAAGAGCAGCACCAGTGTCCAAGATACCCTACAGGATGAGTACACCAGAAATGCTAGAGCTGAAGATGCAACTGCAAGAGTTATTGGAGAAGAAGTGTATCAGGTTGAGTGTGTCTCCTTGGGGAGAACCAGTTCTGTTTGTGAAGAAGAAAGATGGTACACTCAGGTTGTGTATCGATTAAATAAAATTGAACAAGGTTACGGTGAAGAACAAATACCCTTTTCCTAGGATTGATGACCTCTTTGATCAAATGAGAGGAGAAAAGGTATTTTCTAAGATTGAATTAAGGTCTGGTTACCATCAGGTGAGAATCAAGGATGAATACATTCATAAGACAGCCTTCAGGACAAGGTATGGACATTATGAGTTTGTAGTGGTACGATTTGGTCTCACAAATGCACCAACTACATTTATGTTCCTTATGAATAGTGTCATCGACAGGTATTTGGACAAGTTTGTTCTTGTTTTCCTTGATGACATTCTTATCTATTCTGAGAATGAGGAAGAGCATGCAGAGCATTTGAGATTGACATTGCAATTGATCAGAGAGCATAAGCTGTATGCAAAGTTAAGCAAGTGTGACTTCTATAGAGATATAATTCAGTATTTGGGTCACATTATCTCAGAATAGGGAATATCAGTAGACCCTGAAAAGATTGAAGCCATTATGAATTGGCCTACTCCAAGGAACGTGACGGATGTAAGATCTTTCATGGGACTTGCAGGATACTACAGGAGATTCATTGAAGGATTCTCCAAGGTTGCACATGCCATAAATTCTTTGCAAAGCAAGGGAATAAATTTTGAATGGGCTTCGAAGTGTGAAGAAAGCATCCAGCAGTTGAAGAATATTCTCACAAGTGCACCGGTCTTGAAAGTTGCATACCTAGAAAAATAATTTGTGGAGTGTACTGATGCATGCAAACAAGGGCTTGGAGGAGTCCTTATGCAAGACAACCATGTAATATGTTATGAGTCAAGAAAGCTGAAGGAGCATGAGAAGAACTATGCTACTCATGACCTAGAACTTGCATCCATAGTACATGCTCTCAAGATGTGGAGGAATTACTTAATGGGAAGAAGGTTTGAGCTAAGGACAGACCATTGTGGTCTGAAGTACTTGTTTGATCAGCCAAAATTAAATGCTAGGAAATCTAGATGGCTGGAGTTTTTATGTGAGTTTGATTTTGAAATCAAGCACATAAAGGAAAAAGAGAATAAGGTAGCTGATGCACTCAGCAGGAAGATGCAGGAAATGCATGTGGCATCTGTTAGTATTTGCCAGTTAGATTTGAGACAATAGATTGTTAATCATATTGCAGGAGATGAATTGTATGAGCAGGTAAAAGGAAAATTGCAGCAGCAAAGTCTTGAGAAGAGGTGTGAGGGATATAAATTGGAAGAAGATGGACTTCTTACTTACAAGAACATAATCTATATTCCAAATGTAGCAGATTTGAGGAGAGTTGTTATGGATGAGATCCATCAAGATCCATATTTTGGTCATCCAGGATATCATAAGACAATTGATACAACTAGAAAGCAGTATTTTTGGCCAGGAATGAAAAAGGACATGGTCGAGTACATTTCAAGATGTATGAAATGTCAACAGGTAAAGGTTGAGCATCAAAACCCAGCAGGTTTGTTGCATTATTTTCCAGTTCCAGAATGGAAATGGGAAATTATTTCCATGGATTTTATTAGGGGTTTGCCAATGACTTGGAGACAACATGATACCATCATGTTGTGGTGGAAAAGTTGACAAAGGTAACACACTTTATACCGGTTAAGTCTATGCATAATATTGATGACGTTACAAAGATATTCATGAAGGATATTTTCAAATTGCATGGATTTCCTAAGGCAATAGTCTTTGACAGAGATGTCAAGTTCACTTCCAATTTTTGGAAGGGGTTGTTTGCAGATTTGGGTATAAAGTTGAACTTTAGCACTTCCTACCATCCTTAGACTGATGGGTAGACATAGAGAGTAAATCAAGTGCTTGAAGACATGCTTCGCATGTATGTGATGGACAAACCAACCAAGTGGGAAGATTACTTACATTTGGTAGAGTTTGATTATAACAATGGACAACAAGAATCCTTGGGGATGAGTCCATATGAAGCTTTGTATGGAAGAAGGTGTAGGACACCAGCGACATGGGATAATCTAGTGAATATGGTTGCGCTTGGGACAGAATTGATCAAGGAAATGGAGCAAGAAGTTGTAAATATCAGGCAGAATCTGAAGGAAGCTTAGGAAAGATAAAGAAGCTATGTAGATAATCATAGGGTGAATAGAGAGTTTAGTGTTGGGGATCATATTTACCTCAGAGTGAGGGAAAAGAAGAGTTCCTTGTAGCTTGGAAGTTGTGCCAAGTTGTCACCTAAATATTGTGGTCCGTTTGAAGTGCTTGAAAGAATAGGGCCAGTTGCATATAGACTTGCATTTCCTGCTAGCACTAGAGCTCATAATGTTTTTCATGTTTCTTTTCTTAAGAAATATGTACATGATCCTAACCATGTGATAAATTGGGATGTGATTCAGGTGGAACCTGAGGGAGAGTTCCAAATCGAGCCAATGCACATCCTCGACAGGAAGGTCACAATGCTCCGGAACTGAGCCATAGGGCAGGTAAAGGTGCAATGGGAGAACTACGGTCCTGAAGAGGCTACATGGGACCTAGAGGATTCCATGCAATTAGCACATCCATTTTTGTTCAATCCTGTGGAACACTAAGGTGATGCTAGTGTAGCATTTCGTTCAATTTTGTAAAGCACTGAGGCCAATGCTATTGAAGGGGGAGGGGAATGTAACACCCCAGTTTTGACCCCATTTGCATTAAATGTATATGATGTATATATTGTAATTACTCAAGGTATGGAGCTATAGGAAAATTCCCAACCATTGATTATCGTATTATGTTTTGGCAATGCTGATGGTATTTTTTGCTGACTAGGCATGTTATAATGTTGGACACCATGTACATGCAAAATTAATTAAAAATACCGACAACTGGCTATGTCGATGCAACAATAATGAGAAGGGAATGATTTCCTAAGGTTAAGGGGGGGGGGGATGTCTAAACCTTGGGAGCCATTGGGGAACAACCAAGTGTCAAGTGATGAACCCATCTAGATTTCAATGATCCTTTTTGTCTTATTCACCCTTCCTTTTCTCATCCACCAACCATTTTTAATTCTGCAGGAATTGGTTGGGCAGTTATTACCCTTGGATAACGTATGCATGGGAAGTCATGGGGCTGGCAGGACTGTCAGTCCTTACTGACACACAAGCCTAGAGGCAGGGGCATTCTTGTTCCCTCATGAGAACAGGGAACCCATTCCACGATTCCACCTTCACACAGACAGCAGTCCACACTCACACAGGCAGGCATTCGAGACTGTTCTTCCTTCCCGATTTGGTGTGTGTAGTTCTGTTCATGTTTGTGGGTCTCTGTATGTGAATCCACCTTCACGTAGGTCGCATTCTGTCCCTCACGCAGCTGAGAGGTCGTTGTTGGTTTCTCCATGAATTTTGGATTGCCGTGGGTTGTTGTTGAGTCATTTTGGCAATGATAGGGCCAATAATGACTCTGGAGTCATTCTGCTTGGTTTGAGCTGTGTATTACCCAATCCGGTTTTGCTTTGTCATGTTTCCCTTAAATCCCAAAGATATGAATTGTTTTGTTTGGGCTATGTGTGCATAGTGGTTGTTCCTTGGACTATTTGGAAGTGGAAGTGGATCTTGAGCATGCTTGATAAACCTAGTTTGTGTAGGGGCCTCACGTGCAGAGCTAGAGGGTTGGATTTCTTCTCTGCACCCCTTGAATAGCACTGGAAGGGAAGTCATGGCCTGAGGGACTGTGCAGCAGAGAAGGGGATGATTCCTTGTGTTAGGTGTGTGTGGATGTTATAAAAGTCAAGATAGCTCTGGTGTAGGTTTCCTCAGCTCGTCATTGTGCCCACTAGCTTAGAAGCCAGCGTGTCCAGCTCTTGATATCTTGATAAACCCAATTACGTTGGCTTGGCTATGTATTGTTGTGTATCCTTGGCTACGTGTGAGCCTGTTAGTTTCCCCTTACCCCTTGCGGAATCATGCCCAGCTCGGGGGCGGCAGTGTTACTAAGAGATTGATGAGCGCATTGGCCTATGGTTGGGTGGAATGTTGCAGCGACGTAGCGGGTTGCGGGGCAAGTTTTCTTGAAGATAAGTATTATTGTGCTTAAATCCTTGAAGCTGTATTATTTTATGATTGAATATGATGAATGCTTATTGTGTGATTGAATGCATTTTGATTCCGTTGTATGTTTGATGAATTACACATTTGCACATGTATGTTTTATTCCGCTGGGGGAACATGTACGGGAAAAGTTAATTTAATAATAAACATACTTATTAAATCTAGACACAGATTGACCGTGAGGTTGATGCTTGAGGAGATCAACGACTGTAAATCATTCTGCCGATAAAAGATGCATGAACTAATATGATTTTAAAATCAGCAGAATGTGTTAAAGCGCTTGTTAAATCAAAGGTGTATATTTACGGATGGAGAGATCTATGGTCGAGGGAGATTCTTATATTTCAAGATGCATGGATAAAATGATAAGGAGGCTCATCAGAATATGTTAAAGGATGGAATCAATCGAAAACTGAGATTGATATTGATCAAGATCGAGGGTTGAGATTGAGTTTATTGAGAAAATAAGCATGCTAAATGTACAGTCAGAGTTGAGCGGAATGTTTAAAGGGTGAATTTGATCAACGGATAAGATCTGTGGGGAATAAGATCAAGGGGCTATAAAGGATCCGCTAATGAAAGATGCACACTATTTTTGCTTCTGGATGATAATGGAAAATCAAAGAGAGGATCTACGGTGGAAAACAAAGAGCTGATGAATCTATGGTGGTGAAGGGATCCACTATTGGGAAGTGCAGTGAAGATAAATATAGATAAGGAAGCAGGATTAGAAATGCAAGGTTAACCAAAGATCAAAATTTACAGCTCAGGCGAAAGAGAGAATAGATTTACGAATAAAGAAGGATTCACCTCGGAGAGCTGCATGAAAGATAGTAGAGGATTTTGTTGTATAAAATACTATAAAAGGTAAAGCACGTGGATGAAAACTATTTGTCTTTTGTGCATTGGAAAAAGAAATCTCCATTTTTGTGGGGAATCCAGCTTAGAAATATTCTCATCCAACTATTAGTTTACCAGGTAGGCCAATTTTTACCTGTCCAAAAAGTATTTAAGTATGGACAGTGGAGGGTAAATAGAAGCTCAAGCCTTATAATTCCATAAAATTGAAGAGCTATTTGAAGAATGGGATAGTGAGGTTTTTGATACTCTGATGTCCTTTGGCTTTGTTAACCAGTTAAAAACCAAGGTAAAAACATTTAAAGACCAGGGTACAAATTTACATGGTGTTTGTACGCCCGATATTTTTTTATCTGTCTGGAACAAACCCTAAATTTTCCATATTTTTTTGAGTGATGTGCATCGAACTATTGTTCCTATGAAAGAGTGTTTATGAAATCATCCAAGACCAAAATTTTGTATCCTGTCAATGCATTAGTCATCCGAGATTCCCTTGTAGTTCTTCCTACCTTCACCCAAAGCTATGAAGAGTTCATTGAAGAAAACCTAATTCAGTATTTCCACAAAGATACCCTTGAGCATAAACAATCCTTTTTCACTACTTATTTTAGGCCCAGATGTGTCCCTAGAAAATCATCCCTTCCCTATATATACCAACCTTTTCAATGAAGAAACTAAATTGGTTATTTCATTGATGAGTCAATTTTTAGGTTTGGATATTGATAGGTATGCCACTGAGACGCTAATGAGTCTTCTCTTCAAAATTAGCACAAGTTAGACTGAGTCACATTATTCCCAATCAGTTTTCCTTAAATTCAATGAATTCCTACCTGAGAGTATTCATTATCAGATAGTGAATTTCCACAACAAAAATAACTTGAGGTTTTAATCTTATTTGGTCAGGATGTCTCTATTCTTTAATGAGGAGAATTTACAATTACCATAGATGGTTTTAATATAGGAAATAAACAGATTGTTTTTCAAATATATGAACTTCTTAATGGCAAAGGTTTCTGAATTCTTTTTCCAAACCAAGTTACCTAGGGAATTTCCAATAATTAAGGAAGCTTTACAGTTTGCACGAGACAAAAATATAGGTGATTGGTTCTTAATAGAGGAGCATACAATTATTAGGGTATATGGATTCACTCATGAGCCTTATATTTTACCTGCATTCCTCAGTCCAAGGATTTTTGCATTTGAATTGGTGAGATATAAGCTAATAGTTGAGAATGAGAATTTCATAAGCTTTAGGAAGGCTTCAAATATTAAATTCCCTTGGGTGATTGGAACTTTCATCATTAAGAGAAAATATGCATTGCTCGTGATATAAAAATTGCTTAAAGAGATGGGATTTCAAACAAACACTGCAATAAACTATGATCCCCATCATAACATCTAGATAAGAAAACAAGTAAACAAGAACAAGGGCCTTTTGAACATCAAGAGGTTGAAGGCTTAGCTGAGAAACTAAATTGGTCAATTATCCCTTACTAATGTAAAATGAAGAGGATATCAAACAAGATTCTAAATCATCAGTACAAGGTATTAGTATCACACAGTAGGATCCATTGGCTATAATTTTAAAAGAAGAGGTAATTACCCCTATTGCCAGTCATTCAAAAATGACTAATAAAAGAACCTCTTCAGATGCCAAAGATATTTCAGAAACATCAAAGAGGCAAAAGATTGAAGTTGAAGGAAAGTTGGTAGAAGTGACAAAGACTAAGGGCAAGAAGAAACACATGAAATGAAAAGGTCCATCAATTGAAGTAAAGTAATATTCTTTTTCCAAGACTCCTGAAGGGTCTACTAATAAATTTAAGACTAGGGCTGAATTATTTGACAAGTACATAGATAACAAAGAAATACCAATGAATGAGTCTCTAAAATTGTACGATGATGTAAGGAAGACCTCAAGAAAATATGTCTCTTTAGTCATTGTTAGGGATTATGCTCAAATTACCTTAAACTTATCAGTGGCTACTAAGAACAAGGTGACAGAGATGAGGATGAATTTAGAAAACATTTTTGTCCCAGACATGATTCACTTACATAAACAAACTGGTGAAGTCATCTACATTTATTTTATAAATGCTATGAAGGTGTCTAGGATCAATCCACTAAGAAAAATATTGAAAATCAATTAAGAGAGGAAAGGGTGGAAAATAAAGCACATAAACAATAAATCAAGAAACTCCAGGGAAATTCGTTGGCTGCTGACAATGAGACAAATAAGGGAGAAGCTACTCATAAGATTCTTGCATAAAAATAAATAACTATTTAATTGTTGAAGAAAATATAAAAATCCCTACTACATAGCTCATTCAGGCTTCAAAGCTAATTGAGCTAGAGAAAGAAAGAGAGACATTGAATAATGAGTTAAATGACTGCAAAGCTAAGATTTTGAAATTTGTTGAGGAGAAAAAAGGGTGGGTAAAAGAGAAATTGATTTAGATAGAGAATGAAAAGGTTCTTAAACAAAAACAAGATGTTTTGGAGAAGGAAATAGAAGAAATAAAGAAATATCTTGTGGTACAGATAATTCCACCAGCTGCAAAGAAAAATGAAGAATCAATTGTGCAAGCCACGTCCCAGGTGAATTTAAGACATTTAGAAATTATTGGAATTAAGAATCAAAACAAAAACTTGGAGAATGAAACTTTAAAGAAGGAGGAGGAAAGGAAAGACACGGAAAATAAATACAAAGACCTCCTAAATAAGAATGAAGAATTGGTGAAGCAATTGACTGGGCAATTTCCAATACAAGGATCAAAACATATCATTTGGTATATGATTATAGTAGAATATGAGAAGCTTAGGACTTTTTTAAATTACATCATGGATAAGGAAATTGTCATATAGGCTGCTAGACAAATTTGTATAGCAGTGAAGGAGGTTTTAAATAAGAATCCTCTAGATATAACTAATAATACGATCAGTTCTTAAATGGTTTGTCAAACGATGACTTGAAGACAATGGGTATCAAAGACAGAATATCAGTAATTACTTAGGCAAGAAAATTAGTTGGAAGCATCATCATTTGGACATTGTGCAAGATAAAATAGACATTATGCATCATCAGGTTAAAATGCTCATTGAGTTATTTACACCATTCTTTAAAATGGGTTTACCTTTTTTCTGGGAAGAAATTGTAAACTTATATCTCAGGTGGAACATCATGCTCAATTAGTCAAATGCAGTTTGGTTCACAGGAATTTTGAGTACATGCAATAGTCTTTATCTGGAAAAACAATAGTTGAAAAGTTATCTAAGGATTTTGAAATAATTAATACTTTCAGAGCTACTTGTGCTCAACTGCCACCGATTTCCTACATGGAACATGTGGAATTGAGGTACTTGCGACGGAAATGGCCAGCTTGGAACTGCCATCTGTCGATTAGTGGAAGACAATGGAGAAATTTAGAAATACCAAGTACATGTTTCACCAATGAATAAATTTTGAAGACCGTTGAAGACTAGTATAGTTAAATTTTACAATTTATTTCTGAGCAGTAAGTTAGTTAGGGAGAAAAGTGATAGATGTAATAAGGCAATTATTTTGCCTATTTTTAGTATAGAGATAGTTATCAGCTCATGGAGAATGTTTTTGTATTTAAGAAACATTTTGTGATGTAGCAAGGGTTGGAACCCGTGAGAGAAATTTATATTGTAACATAGATCAAAATATTAATAAAATTTTAGATCCAAGCATGCATTTTTACAGAGGTTCTTGTGTTATTCTCTTTGTAGTATTTACTTTCCCTTTCTTATATGTGCATGTGTTTACTATTAATATTTCATTATGTCATCATTTTCATACTTGAATGAGTTTATAGTGGGTTGGAATTCTTACTCATATGCTTTGGTACATTGCTTTCAAGTATTCATAAAACTGTTCTTCTAAAGTTAATATTGGATTCATCCTTGTTAGATGCCAATATTAATAGACTGTTCCTAAATTATTCTTTATCACCAGACAACCAGCTTTTGGAGTCTGAAGAAGTATCTACCCTTCCTTTGGTAAATTCCTTTGCAATAACACTGTTAATTTTTGTTATCATATATGATTCCATGCACAATGAACACTTGTTTCAACCACATACATTATAAAATTTCATTTCTTTTGCAAATATTTCTGTCCTATGAGTTAAACTATTGAGAGATCCCTCTTTGGAAAGAGATAATCCAAATTTATTCCTAAATATTGGTTTTATGGTTACCTTGGGATAACCCTTTCATAACCAGGGGTAAATTCTAAGTGTTAACATCTTGGCGCCGTTGCCGAGAAACGAGAGTTCAAATATGCCCTGGGAGGAATGACATTGTTATTCAAGAAGACTGAATTTCTGTGGGCAAAAAAAAGTTCTTACATTTGAGGTCGGTTGTGATTTTTCCCTAGCGACTCCACATTCATTTTCAAGAGGGTATTCAAAGAATACATCTTCAATTTCAGGAGAGAGCATACAAGAGGTAACCCTGAATCTGAAATCTTATATAGTGTGGAAAATCCAGAAAGTTTTATTAGGCGTAGAAATGGTAAAGAACAAGTAGGTACTTCTCAACTCTAAATGTCATCTTCTCAAAATCAAGAAGAGTTTCATAGTTTTCAAGATTTAGAATTGGAAACAAATTTTGAAAGGTCTCTGTTAAGATCAAAATCAGAATTAGATTTGAAACAAGATAAACTCAATCCAAACATACTTCAATCATATTTGTTAGATTCACTTTGGCATAATCTCCAAAATACTGTAAAGACTGAAGAAAATAATCCTCTAATATAGACTACCCATCCTCATATCCATATCCATGTTCCAAGTGCTCCTTTTGTCCAAAAACCTCCTAGACTCATGGATGCCATATTTTCTCCCTTGGGTTTGCCTATTGTGTTACATGATTTACCCCAAAATTAGGCATAGAGAATTTCATTGTTTGATGGAGAGGGAAAATTTACAGCTAGAAAACACATGGATAGGTTTGAGGATTTTATTGATTTGAATAAATTTGATTATGATGATGCTAAGATGAGACTATTTGCACAAAGTTTGTCTGGTGAGGCAACAAGATGGTTTAAAGATATTCCTGCAAAATCTGTTCTCACTTTTGAGGCTTTCCAATTTTTTTTCTTCTGGATAGGTGGGTAGACAAAAAGAGTCCCTTGCAAGTTATTTCTCAGTACAAATAATTTAAAGAAAGGAATATTTGAGTAAGTGCATGAATTCTCTAGTAGATTCATGAGGGTTTATAA
Organism: Pseudotsuga menziesii; assembly: GCA_001517045.1. Lineage (NCBI taxonomy): Eukaryota > Viridiplantae > Streptophyta > Pinopsida > Pinales > Pinaceae > Pseudotsuga > Pseudotsuga menziesii. Next base: position 609,903 of record LPNX010327271.1, on the reverse strand, counting down.
TTCTATACCATCCTATATTAAACCCTTGGTAGGAGTTTCTAAACTACATTATGCAGATGCATTTGACAGTGACTTTGCTTTATTACAGAGAGAGAGAAAATCTGCAAATCTTCTTGCAAAGTTTAAATATGTTTTGGAGGTGGAATCCAATTTTATGGATTCAGGGAAAATGAAATAGAGAGTGGAAGTGGTTAGAAGGAAAATTATAGAAGACAATTAGCCTTCTACTTCCTCTTCTTCAAGTGATTCCAAATTTGACATAATGATGAAAACAATGGAGAGGTTAATGGACAAGTTGACATTGGATAACATGCCACCAAACATAGAGCATCCCGAGCCACAAATCAAGAATCCAAAATTTAGAAGACCTCCTCCTCCTCCTCAAATTAGGCAGAGAGACCAAAGGAATCCAAGAAATCGTGAAGACCAGCAAATAAGACCTCCATTTCTTGAAAATTATGTAGATGAGGAGGAAGAAAATGGCCCAATGAATAGTCAGATAAATCATTTTGATGATTTGGACTCTGAAATCTATCTTACAGAAGAGGAGAATAATATGTTTTCTCAAGAGGGTGATTATAATACACCAAAGGTAGAATCCGAACAATATCAAAGAGGATATCAGAATGCAATTGATGATTTTTAGAAAAAAATAAAATTGAGAAGTAGAGATGTATTCATTAATAAAGGAAGGCCCAATTCAAATAATCATTCCGATAGTTAGCAGAATATAGAAAAACAAACAAAAAAACAAAAATATAAGCAAAAGGAAAATGTTGTACATAAAGTTTTAGATAATAAAAGAGAAATGTCGAAACAAATTAGACAACAAGTACCAATTGATGTTGATAGAACATTTTCTTCTTTCAATTTACAATCTGAATTGTCCAAAATAAATATTTCCATCCCATTCAATGAGTTGTTGAGGAATAATTATTATAGAGAGAATATAACCAGGATGGTTAAAAAGAGGGATATTGTCATCTAGATACCTTAGTGTTAACAAATGATGCTCCCACCATTGTTCTTGGGCCTAGAATTGAAGATACATATGAAGAGGGTGTCCTACCTTTCTATGTTAGCTTGAATATTCATGACATGATTTTACACAATGCTATGCTATATTCTGGTGCATATCACAATTTAATGCTGAGAGTAGTGGTGGAGAGTCTTGTTGGAGACATTTACCCATCATGCACACTTAATTTGGTCAGTTTGACCTTGTTAAACCACTATACTAAGTTTTATTGACTTAATCGGCATAAGATGAGCACACTATGACACCAGCATGAGCAAACCCATGCCTACCTTCAGTCAAGAAGGACAACTAAGCCTTCTCCTTCATTCATGGAAGTTAATTGGAGCACTCCGGGGGTGATTTGAGTGTCATAAATGCACCTAATTGCTAACCGATGGTTACAATTAGTTAAGCTGAGTGGTGAAGGCACCTCCATTCATTATATCGATTATTTTATTAATATTTAAAGAACTGGAGTCAACAGGGGCGCCTCCAACCACCTCTGATGGCCAGTTTGACTTCAGTTAACCTCATCGGGGTTCATTGGAGTTATTGATGCACTACCACTTGTTGGTTGGCATCCAGTGACATGTGTCTGAGGTACTTTCAGTTAGACTCAGTCATTCAGTGCACTTTGACTTCAGTTAGGATTCAGTTGAGTCAATCAGGACTTGATCAGTTGGTTAACTAGTGTGTTTACTGTGGCTTTTAGTTAGTTAAGCTACACCCATTCATTCAATTCGAATGACCTCATTGGGAATTTGAATTGTCTTGGATTCATGCATATTGCATGATAATTTTATTGTATTATTCATTATTCATTGATTATACAGAGCTGCTACTTCCATTGCAGCACCATTTTGCCAATTTTATGCATAATTGTCTAAATTCTTTGTGAGACTGTGTTTGTAGTCCCTAAACCACTGTGGAAAATTAATATGGTATCATATCTCACGGTGGGATGAAGCTCATATCTCTCAAAAACATGGTTTTTGATAGATCTTGCATGAAAAATTGAGCAGAAGCTAAAAAATCTAGCACTGCACTAGAAGCCAAGGCTTACCACTTAATACCCCAAGTTAAGGAATTGTTGGTCAAGCTTGCTTGATCAACTATGCTGGGTTTGATGAAATCCTAAAATGTGTAGGCTGTTTGACCTTACAGTGCCCCCTTTTTGTGATTTGCAAGTTTTAATAGGTGAAAGCATTCACTCCAGCAGTTTGAGATGGTTTCTTCCATCAAACTCTTGACTTCGTTCAATTTCCATTCATGGAAAGGAGATATGGAGATCCAGCTACGTGCCAGAGGACTCTACGGGGTCACTATGGACACTGAAGAAGAGCCAAATCATGTGATAAATAAAGCTAGATTCTTGAACAAGAAATATGGAGCATTTGGATTCTTGTGCCTCTCTATTTTTTGGGATCTTATTTTCCATCTCTTGGGATTGAAGAATCCAAAAGAAATTTGGGACTAATTGGAAACCCTGTATGGAAAACAGGATGATTTGAGAGTATACCAGGTTGAAAACGAGTTGATGTCTCTTTAGCCTTCCAATTTTGAGACCTTAAATGGTTTTTTCACAAAGTTCAAGCACATTGTATTACTGTTGAAGCAATGTACGGCGGAGAAGGAGGATGATCAACTCATCCTCGCCATACTCTCCAAAATTGAAGCTGATTATTCATTGTTTGTATCTACATTTCATGTGGGGAATCTCACAACCCTTGGATGGAATTGCCTTCACTCAATGCCTTCATTGAGTCCCTAACAAGTGAACATGATAAGCTTGTCCAAATGGGGATCATCAGATCCTCCCGTGATCAATCCCTCCATGTCTCGGGGCCCAAATATATTAAGGGTAAAGGAAAGAAGCAAAAGAACCCAAAAACCAAATTCAAAGCTCCTAAGCCTAAAGTTGAAAACCAGCAGCATGAAGAGCCTTTTGGATCAAAGAAGAACAAAAGAAAAGGGCATCATGGAAAGGAAAAAGTCAAGTGCTCATACTGCAGGAAGGGATTCCACTCTGAACATGCCTGCATGAGAAATAAACTTGATGAAGCTACTTCTCTTATTGAGCAAAATCACATCAATATTCTGGAAAGCTTTCGGAGGAGAGATCAACAAGATCGGGAACCACAACATGAAAGAGGTCATGATCTCATGGGAAGCACTTCAAAGTCCAAAGCACTCTTGATAGATTTTGGAGCTTCGAATCACATGATGGATGAAATAGACTCTTTCTCATATTTGGAGACAGGAAAATCCATCCCCATCCACATGGGAGATGACTCCACAATCATATCCGAAGGACAAGGTACTGTAGATCTTGAGCATGGTTATTTTTCCAATGTTATGTATGTACCATCTCTTGCATCAAACCTCCTAAGCGTTTATCAAATGACACATATGGGAGTGCCCAAGAGAGTCTCCTTTATCCTGGATGATGTAGAGATCACATAACTTGCATCCGGAAAAAATATTGTAGCAAAAGGCTACGAGTTCTCCCATTTTGTGGCAGATGCAAAGCCCACCGCATTGATGACTCATGGAAATGAAGTTAGTAGACTGTGGCATGAGAGGTTTGGCCACCTAAAATTCAAATACTTGCAGCAATTATAGAAGAATTCTATGGTTGAAGGCCTCCCGGTCATCAAAGCTACCACTGGAATTTGCAAGGGTTGTGTTGTTGGAAATCACCCTGAGCAATAGTTCGATTGGAGGAAGGCAAGCCGAGCATCATGCATCTTGGGACTGATACATTCTGATATCGGTGGTAATATTCCTATCACATCCATGAATGGATCAAGTTATGTTATAACTTTCATTGATTACTTTTCGAGATACACATGGGTCTTTTTTATAAAAAATAAGTCGAAAGTCTTGGAAAAATTCACTAAATTGAAGGCCTTGATTGAGAATGCATTTGGAAAAAAGATCAAGATTTTGAGATATGATAATGGAGGGGAGTATGTTAGTAATGCGTTACTACATATATGTTCCCAAAGTGGTATTCATATCCAAGATTCAGTCCCCTACACTCCCTAGCAGAACGGTGTAGAGGAGAGGAAGAATTGGTCTCTCAAGGAGATGACCACCTGTATGTTGGAATCAAAGAAGTTGGCTGCAAATTTGTGGGTGGAAGCCATGCATGCTGTAGAATATATTCAGAATAGAGTGACACACTCATCCATGAAAGGGAAAAATCCTTTTGAATCATATTTCAGACACAAGCTGGATGTGTTGAACCTGAGGGTGTTTGGGTCCACTGCATGGCCCTGAATTCCGCTTGATAAAAGGAGGGCTTTGCAACTGCAAAGCATCGAATGTCTGTTTATAATATATCCTGATGAATCTAAAGGATTCAATCTTATGGATATCAAAACAAAAAAAATTATCATTGAAAGGAGTGTCATGTTCGATGAGCCTCTTCAGGAGGTAGAACTAGTGAAGGAGAAAACTGCTGAATTTCCTTCCTATTCTACTGAATATTTGGATGATGTAATTGGGGGTGATGGCCCTGATTTGGATCCTCTAATTTATGATATCAGTATACATAAAACATCAAATTATGAACCAGAAATTGAAGTACAAAATCATCTCCCAACTTGGGCTCGACAGACACTCTCCTCCGCAGAAGATAACATTGGAAATCTGGATGATCCAAGGAGAACCCGGTCTGATTTCCAAAGAGTAGGTATTGCACTCTCTTGTCTTGATTATTTGATGTCTGAATATTGTTATTTGATGATAATTTCAGAACCTAAGTCTTACTACCATGATCGCAAGGATCCGAAATGGCAAGTTTCCATGGATGAAGAGATTAATTCTCTTCAGAAAAACACTACTTGGGAGCTAGTTTCTCTTCCTCCGGGGAGGAAATTGGTTCAATGCAAGTGGGTGTTTCAGAATAAGGTTGCTGTATATGGAAGCACTTGAAAATATAAGGCAAGTCTGGTGGAAAAAGGTTTCTCCCAGGTCCAAGGTGTGGACTACCATGAGACTTTTGCATCGGTTGCAAAAATGGACTCCATCCGCCTAGTTTTGGCACTTTCAGCATCTAAGCGTCGGGAAGTGCATCATATGGATGTTAAGTCTGCATTTCTGCATGGAGATATTCATAAGGTGATATACATGAAGCATCCTGAGGGCTACATTTCTGATACATCTTTGGTTTGCAAGCTAGAGAAGTCACTATACGGGTTAAAACAGGCCTTAAGAGAGTAGTATTTCAAGATGGATACCTACCTTCTCTCGCAAAACTTCCAAAGGTGTAAATCAGATCCAAATGTGTATATACAGAAGTATGATGGTAATTTGATTATTATTGTTTTATATGTTTATGACTTACTGATTACAGGTACCACAGTTACTTCTATTTCAGTCATCAAAACTGCTCTCCACAATGCATTTGAAATGAGCAATTTGGGGCTCTTGAAGTAATTTATGGGGCTCGAAATTGAGCAAAATTTTGATGGGATAATGGTAAATCAGTATAAATACATATCAGACATGTTATTCAAGTTTAACATGGTAGAATGTAAGGCCGGTCCATTCCCTTTCCTTTCAGGGATCAGCCTTGAAGAAGGAAAAAGCACACCTCCCATGAACTGCACTATTTATCGACAACTGATAGGTAGCTTGCTCTACTTGACTCATTTTTGGCCTATTATATATTATGACATGAATGTTGTGTCAAGATACATGTAGAAGCCTCATGATATTCATTGGAAAGCAACCAAGAAGATCCTCCAGTATATTCAGGGAACCGGGACCTACGACATTCACTATGCTGTAGCCTCCGAGCTAGTGCTGGTTGGTTACACAGATTCTGATTGGGCAGATGATTCTTGTTGAAAAGTTACCAAGGAAGTGTTGTTCACCTTGTGTTTCCTTGGGGTGGACAAGAACACTTTAAAAGGCGACCCTAGTCATTTAAATTAATAAAGTGAGAAGTACTTTATATTTTTAAAGTCACTTTATTAAAAGTTAAGTCGTGGTTTATCCTAAGTTCATATTTAATAATAAAGTCAAGTGAGTGATTAATTAGAAGGGTCTTCACTTTATTAAATGACATGAGGTGCACTAAATGTCATTTAATATTTATTTAATGAGCATTTATTGTGAACCCTCAATCTAATCTAATCTAGACCATTGGATTCAAAAGGGGAAGTTACCATGAACAAAAAGGGCTTGGGGAGAGGCAAACCGAATCTTTTGTTCACTTTCACAAGAGAGATTTTTGAGAAAGGAGAGAGCAAGAAGAAGAAGAGGGCAAGGGTTTGAAGTGATTTCATTTCCATAGAAAGAGAAAGAGAGAGGAGAATTCTGCAGGTTTCAGAGGCACAAAAACCAAGGAAGAATCATTCTTTTATTTCAGCAATTTCAGCAAGGCAAACAGGATGTTTTCCAGGGCAGAATTTGCAGTTTTGATGGCAGATTTTTTCAGCACGTTTTTCGAAGTGATTTCTGCAAATTTCTGAGAAAACAAAAAAATTCCAATTTTTTTTTCTTCTGTCCGTACACCTGTACGGATCCATACAACCGTACGAAATCTGTACAGTTCATACATCCATACGGAATCCATACAGTCCGTATAGAACTGGCTGTACGACACATTTTTCGAGGCAGACAGTGTGCAGAATTTTTGCTGGGCTATTTTTCTGGCACGTGGTTTGAGAAGAATAAATTCTGAAATTTCAGCAGGCCATTCAGGGATTGATTGGCACGTTTACCAAGGCATTTGGTGAAGATAAGTACTGCTGTATTTTTATTTAAAGTTTGCCTGAAAGAATAAAAATATCTCTCTCAAGAACAGGTTTTCCCTTAGGGGTTTTTTCCTGGACCATTTTGGTCAAAAATCTGAGTCTCTAAAAATTTCATGAGTGGCTGATTTAATTTTCTGTATTTAAAAATTTGGCTATTAGAAATTTTCTGAGTTTATAAAGTTGAAAGAATCTCAAGTGTTTCTAAGTTTTCAGTAAAATTTTTTATTGTTTAAATGTACATGCATATTGGGGCTGGGCATTAAACCATATGTAGTGATCTGAACTTGAAACCGGGTTGGGGTTTGAAAATTTAAAATTCTATTGATCAAAAGTCTACTTCCAGATATGTCTTCATGTTTGGTGGTGGCCCCATTTTCTGGTCTAGCAAAAAGCAGGCCGCCATAGCATTGTCTTCAGTAGAGGCCGAGTACCGAGGAGTGGTGAATGCTTGTATCCAAGTTGTTTGGTTGCAAGGCATTCTTTTAGGGTTTGATCTTGGTAGTACTTTTTCCATTGCCCTATTTTGTGACAATCAAAGTGCTATTAAGATATCCACAGTTCCAGTTACCAAGAAGAGGACCAAGCATGTAGAGATACACATGCACTACATCAGAGAGTTAGTGCATGACAGGACCATCATTCTGCAATACTGCTCGACTGATGAGAAGATTGCAGACATCTTCACCAAGATATTTTTAGAAAAGAAATTCACTTACCTCCATTCACTGTTGGGGGTGAGTTCATCAGGGTGATCATACTACTTTCAGTGTTCAGCTTGAGGGGGGGTTTTTCGCACTGCATTTCCCTCTTTTCCTCACTTAGATTTATTTTTGAGTATTTTTTGAGTTTCATTATTGTACAGGGTGACCTATGGCCTTTGTTTCTGGGGCCCTAGAATTTCATACACTTATGTTTCTACTTCTCCTGAGTATAGCTTAAGGGGGGGTGTTGGAGACATTTACGCACCATGCACACTTAATTTGGTCAATTTGAACTTGTTAAACCACTATCCTAAGTTTTATTGACTTAATCATCATCAGATGAGCACACTATGACATCAACATGAGCACACCATGCCTACCTTCAGTCAAGGAGGCCAACTAAGCCTCCTTCTTCATTCAGGGAGGCTAACTGGAGCACTCCGGGGGTGATATGAGTGTCATAAGTGCACCTAGTTGGTAAATTATGGTTAGAATCAGTTAAGCTAAGTGGTGAAGGTGCCTCCATTCATTATATTTATTATTTTATTAATATTTAATGAACTAGAGTCAACAGGGGCACCTCCAACCACCTCTGATGGCTAGTTTGACTTCAGTTAACCTCATCGAGGTTCATTGGAGTTATTGATGCACTACCACTTGTTGGTTGGCATGCAGTGAAATGTGTCTCAGCTAATTTCAGTTAGACTCAGTCATTCATTGCACTCTGAATTCAATTAGGACTTAGTTGAGTCAATCAGGACTTGATCAGTTGGTTAACTAGTGTGTTTACTGTGGATTACAGTCACATAAGCTACACCCATTCATTCAATTCAAATGACCTCCTTGGGAATTCAAATTTTCTTGGATTCATGCATGTTGCATGATCATTGTATTGTATTATTCATTATTCATTGATTATACAGAGCTGCTACTTCCTTTGCAACACCATTTTGCCAATTTTATGCATAATTGTCTGAATTCTTTGTGAGACTATGTTTTCAGTCCCTAGACCACTGGGACAAATTAATAAGTATAGGATTGGAGAGTAAAAGGCCCTATAAAGACTTGTTTTCTTTTGATTCTAGGAAGGTGAAAAGTTTGGGATAGATAAAATATATGGTAGTAACTCTTGTGCAGAGCCCAACTAAGAGTATTGTTATGGATGTGGTAGTGGCTGACATCCCTTCCAAATTTGGTATTCTATTGTCAATATCATGGGATTCAAAAATTAAAGGAACATTACAAATGGATATGTCTTATCCATCCATTCCTTTGTTTGAAGGTCACATGACATTGTATAGAAAAAAGAGGTTAGCGTATGTGGTTAGTAGCCAAGACAAAACTGATAACCATCCCATATATGTTGTAGATACCGATTTGGGATCTTCCATATTTTTCAATGACTTTCATGCTGATCCAAAAATAACTATAGTCGTTGAAGTAAAAGAGGAAAAAGAGTTTTCCAAAAGACAGGAAGCATTAGAGAAAAAGAAGAATGAGGAAAGATCGTGGACAATGTATTTTGATGGGTCCATTAGTAAAGAAGGGGTTGGAGTTGGTATTTGGATAATTTCTCCGAATAGGGATTTTAAAGTATATTCTTATAAGTTGACATTTGAGTGTACTAATAATGTAGCAGAGTATGATGATTTTCTATTAGGAATGAATGATTTAAAATATTTGAAATCCAAAAGAATAAATGTTTTTTGGGGATTTCGAGCTAGTAGTGAATCAAGTGAATGGAAATTACCAAATAAAACATATCAGAACAAGGGCCTATAGAAATGAAGTGTGGGATATGTTGGGAAATTTATTTACATGATACAAATTCTAAGTGATTTACATAAAAGAAACCTAGTAGCTGATTCTCTGGCCACTACTGCTGGAAATTTCAAAGTTCCCATTTTTCAAAGAAAAAATATAAAATAGAAATTGTAAATAGACCTTCTATTCTTGATAACTCCAAATATTGGAAAGTATTTGAATATGATCTACAGATTAAAATCTTTTTGGAGCTGTCAAATGAATTTGTAAATACACATATTGACATAGAGAACCAAAATTCAGAAAAATTTCAAGATAGTGTACACTTTGCAAATGAAGAAGTTGAACATAAAAAGTTAAAGAACATGATTGGAGTGTTAAAATTGCTGTGCAATTTACATCATAAAACAATGAGTCCAATATTATTGATACAGTAAAAGAGGAATGAATATACACACTGAAAAAATCAAACCACACTGGAAACAAATGAGTATAGCTCAGATAATTACAATATCATTCTCATTACATAATCTGGTGTTACAATAGTGTTACATAGGAAAAGAATTTGAATCATTAGGGATGAATCTGAATCTCTTAGCTGGATGTGAATGTATCTGACTAACTAGTTAACTAAGGATGTCTCAATCAATATCAAAATCCAAATGGTTAACTCTAGATGTCTAATCAAGTCACACAATCAGTAATAATCAGTTAACTCAGTCATGACTGAAGTGGTAGGTGAGGAAAAGCGCCTTATCCACATGCAACCTTGTCTAACTGGAGATAACTGAGATCATTGTGATCTAACTGAAAGTACCTGGAAAATAACTAATATTAACTAGTTCCAACTCAACCTGAGTGAAAGAGGTTGGTGCCCGGACTTTCAGTGGCTCCTAAAATGTAGGAACTAGTCTAGGAGGCACCTAAACTGATGCATGCAAGTGGAGTCAGTGGAAGTTAGCCTCTAGATGTGTTCCCCACACTTTATTAACCAGTACATGTGGCCCCATTAGGCCAAGTGGACCCAATGGTACTAGTGGATCCAATTAATTAAATAAAACTCCTATGTTGGGATAAAATAATCTAATAGACAGTTTGGTCAAGGGAGGATTATAAATGCTAACACCCCCCCTGAATCCTAACTTGGAAAACTATGGGCCCTAAAAACAATGCCAAAAGTCACCCATGTACAATATAAAAGATAAAAATGCTGCTTAATAAACCGAGGAAATAGGGGAACCCCGCCCCACCTCAAGATAAGTAGAAATTAGGAAATACAACTTAAAAACTTGCAAAATCTTTTGCTGCAATTTGCAGTAGTATGCATCAATAATGTAGTATTCCGGTTCTTCTGTGCAGGAGCATCCTCAATATTTGCATGTGAATATTTTAATCCAAACAAAGTGATTATGTATGGAGGAATGTTCCTCTTTGTAAGAAGAATAATGTGGTCAATTAAATCAGGAATATAGACAGTTACAGGATGAAAATTGGACCCATGTAGAGCAGCTGAAATCAACTGATGAGAGAGAAAAGGTTCTTGAGAATTTGAACCATGTCAGGAAAACCAAAGAAATTGATATATTGCAGCATTTAACATCAAACCATGTTAGGAAAAATCATCCACAAGTGTTAGGAACAATTATCCATGCGGATGCATAAGGTCTCCAACTTTACTAGTTTTGTGAGGAGATGAGCATGTGGTAAAAAAGGCAAGTAGAGAAGGCCTGTGACTGTGGAGAGAGAATTATTTAGCTCCATAATCTCATATAGCTTCATAAATAACCAATAATTCAAAAATATAATATCATCAATATCATAAGACAAAACTAACATCGAATCCTCAGTAGGAAAATTGAAGGAGACTTGCGGTGCTTGATTTGTCACGTCAAAATTGATTAAACCAGTTACAAGAAATACTGTAAGCTATTTAATTTTAAAATATGAACCAAATATTATCAGATCAGAAAATAAATCAGATCCAAATAGTTTCATATCAGATCCAAAACTGTGCTCCATCGATATGGTAGATGCACAATTTTCTCCTTCAAAATTCTGATTTTTGGTGCATGCAATCCTGTAGGAATTTACTAGAAGTTCTAGATTAATGAGAGTGAATGGAGCACTCCTATAGTCTGATATTATTTCCATAATATCCATGGTATTACTTATCTTCACACCAGCAACATCATTAGATATAGAGAAATCAAATTCCTCTTCCTTTTGTGAAAAAATCATCGATAAACTATGCACAAAATTTAAAATAGAAGAATAAATGGAGAATTTTTGTAAAGAATGGAAGGAGAGTTTTTCTTAAAAAATAGATATTTGAATGTATTATTCTGGATAATCCATGTGAGGATATGAAATATCATATATCTCATATACTTCCGGTGCAGCAGGAGAAGGAGTCACTCCAAGGAGACTTTTTTCAATTCGAATTGATTGGGAGGAAACTTTCTACTTCTCCTTCATATTCAAAATTTTTCTTTTCTGTAGGAGAGGGCATGAAATCATCATGCTGGATTTTATGTGAACCTCTCTCAACAGTTGTTATTTTAGATTCATTTCCCATATGACTTCTATGTCCTCCTAATAGAGGGAAATTGATGGAGGATTTCATGGAGGAAACCATGTGGTTGGATGCCCCAGAATATGTCAAATAAGCCTTCGATGGAGTGATAATTTCATGCAAGAATATCTCATATTCTTTAGTATTCTCTTCATAATTAGACATCTCTACACCTTATGGAAGGGAAATATTTTTCTATACGCATAGAGCTTTCAACTGGTCGAGGGTCTTCTTCATGCACGAGTCTTTTGGATGAAAACCCTCGTACAATAGGGACACTTTTTATTTTCGAACTTCTTATTTTTATTAGAGAAGAAGTCTCCTTCAAAATTATTCTGATTATCTTTAGTCTTAGAATCATATTCCTTAGGCTCCTTCCCCTTAGGTATCCCTTTAACGTATGCTTTGGTAGATTCTGTCACTAGGAGAGCTTGATCTTTGGAAGTCTGGATGACTACCATACATATCAACTTCTCTTGCTACTGTATTAAGGAATTAGAAAAGGAATCAAGTGAGGGAATTTTCCAACCAGGAAAGGCATCCCTTTTGGAATGAAATATTGAGACAAATAAAGAATACTCAAATCGATCTTATTGAGAATGGAGAGCACATTTTTTTCATCCTTTCTTTCTATTCCACACTGTCTGCATTGAAGTGCAAGAGACTTGAATTTAGTAAAGAATTTATCTATATTTTTGAAGTTGTTGGGATGTAAAGCCACCATATTATTATTTAGGAGGTGTCCTTGAAGATCGTCTTATTTTCCAAACAAATATTCAAGCTTCTCCTAGGCTTCTCAGGGAGTCCTCAAACATTCAAGGTGGAAGAGGATATCTTTGGATATATGAGTGCATAGATAACCAAAATCTTCATCTAAGGGGTTCAAAAAATTGTTTCTCTCAACTGGCTAATGGGGATGAACCTCCCTTCCAAGTATTATCCTGAAGTATCCCTTTTTGCGCAAGGAAACTTGCATATCTTCCCTCCAATCAAGATAATTGAAAGGTGTTAGGATCTGAGGAGTAGAAGCTAGAGAATCCATAATTCTCATGTTGGAAAAAAACAAATATTCACACAAGCTACGTAGCACCTATTTAATTTCACTGTAAAACACTAAAACATTCGAACTATGTTATAATCATGCCTTCCTTCTCGACATGAACTATGTTATTTTCTCAGGGCTCGTCATTCCTACACCACCACTCTGAATAAATTCAAAGGAATCAAGGTACCCTTTTTGGGACTTATGTGAAAACCTAGCTGCTTCTGGTGTTCAATAGAGAGTAGACAGACATGAACCTTGCTTGAAATGGCTTTGATACCATGTTAAAATTGTTGTGCCATTTATATCATCAAGCAATGAGTCCAATATTATTGATGCAATAAAAGAGGAATGAAGATAGACACTGAATAAATCAAACCGCACAGGAAATGGATGAGGATAACTCAGATAATTACAGTATCATTCTCATTACATAATCTGCTGTTACACAAGAAAACAATTCAAATCTTTAGGGATGAATTCGAATCTCCCAACTGGATGTGACTGTATCTGACTGAATAGTTAACTAAGGATGGCTCAATCAATATGGTTAACTCCAGATGTCTAATCAAGTCACAAAATCAATAATAATCAGTTAACTTAGTCTAAATTAAGTGGTAGGCGAGGAAAAACTCCTTATCCACATGCAGTCATGTCTAACTGGTGCTAACTGAGATGATTGTGATCTAACTAAAAGTAATTGGAAAATAACTAAGCTTAACTAGTTCCAACTCCAGCTAACTAAAGGAGGTTCGTTTTGGGACTCCCAGTGGCTCCTAAAATTCAGGGATTGGTCTAGGAGGGGCCTAAACTGATGCATGCAAGTGGAGTTAGTGGAATTTATCCTCTAGCAGTGTTCCCCACACTCTAGTAACTGGTATATGTGGCCCCATTAGGCCAAGTGGACCCAATTAATTAAATAAAACTCCTAATTTAGGCTAAAATAATCTAATGGACATTTTGGTCAAGGGAGGATTATAAATCCTAACATGGAGGAAAAGATATAATTCGGCTGAAAATTAATTACATTCCAAAGGTTCTTATTCCTCTAGATAAGCTATTGGATCAAAATGATGTTGATAAATATCTGAAGGTTCAACCCAATGAAAATGATATTGAATATTAGAATATAGGGACAGAAGATTCACCCAAGATTGTAAAGCTGTCAAGAAATTTTCCTGTAGCAGAAAAATAAAATTATATTAACTTGATGAAGAATTATACTGATATGTTTGCCTGGAGTTATGAAGACTTGAAATAATATGATACCTCCATCATATAACACACTATCCTTATAAGACCTAGAGAGAAACCGTTTAGACAGAAATTAAGAAGAATAAATCCCATGCTTTTTCCTTTGATTGAAAAAGAAGTAAATAAGTTATTTAATGCAAAGATCATTGTGACTCTCATATTTTCAAAATGGGTAGCTAATTTAGCACATGTCAGAAAAAATGGTGAAATTAGATTATGTGTAGATTTCAAAAATTTAAATATGGTGTCACTGAAGGACAACTATCCTTTGCCCAAAATGGATCACATTTTGCAGAAAGTTGTAGGAGCAGAAAAAATCTCTACCATGGATGGATTTTCTGGATACAACCAGATAAAGGTTCTTCCTGAGGACCAAGAAAAGGAAGATTTTACTACATCTTGGGGTACTTTCATGTATGAAAAAATTCGTTTTGGATTAAAGAATGCATGAGCTACTTTCCAGAGAGCTATGGACATAGCTTTTTCTGAGGAAAAGGATAAGTTTGTGGTAATTTAAATGCATGGAATTACAATATATTCTAAACCTATCAGGGACCATATAAAACATATGGAAAGGGTATTTTTAAAGTGAATAAGGTATGCTATTTCTCTCAACCCTATAAAATCAAATTTTGATATGAAAGAGGGAAAATTATTGGGTCACATTATTTGAAAGGATGGGATTAGAATTGACCCAAAAAGAGTGAATGCTATTCTGAAGGTAGAGGAACCCATGAATAAGAAGGAGGTACAATAATTCATTGGAGAGGTAACTTTATTGAGAAGGTTGATCCCCAATTTTGCAGAGATATTGAGGAATGTCACAAACATGCTGAAAAAGGACAATGAAATTAAATGGACTGCAGATACCAGGCAATATTTTAAGGATATGAAAAAGGCAATCACAAAGGCCCCTTTTTTAGTAAGTCCTGATTTTTCTAAATATTTTTTGATTTTCTCTCATGCTTCTAAGCATACAATTGCTGGAGTTTTGCTGTAGAAGAATCAACAAAAATATGAACAACCCGTTGCTTTCTTTTGCAAGGTGCTGAGAGATGGGGAGTTGAAATATGATATCATGGAGAAACATGCTCATGCCTTAGTGAATTATTTGAAATATTTTAGAGTATACATTTTACACTCCCACATTATAGCATATGTACCCAAAAATGTAGTAAAGAACATTCTTACTCAACCTGATCCAGAAGGAAAAAGAGAAAAATGGATAGTAGTTTTGTTAGAATATGATATGGAGATCAGACCTACAAAACTGGTGAAATGATAGGGATTGGAAAGGATGATGACTTATTCAAATTGTGAATATTTATAGTTGAATTTATTACTAATCATTCAAATGAGTTGGACTCAATATTGTAGGTATTAGTATATTTTTCTTTATCTCCATGGTATAGTGATATCATCTATTTTTTGCAGGACTTACAGGCACCTCTAGGATTGAGAAAAACTAGGGCCAGGTCAGTAAAATTGAAAGAAGCAAAGTTTTGTATCATAAATCAGTATTTGTATTGGAAATACCTAGGAGGAATTTTGTTGAATTGTTTGCTGGAGAATGAAGCTCAACAAACAATGAAGGAGTTTCATCAAGGTGTTTTTGGAGGACATCATTCTTGGAAGGTCACTACAAATAAAACATCAAGGGCTGGTTTCTATTGGAATTCCATGTTTTCTAATATTTTTAAGGAGATCACCACCTACCATCAATGTCAAATTTTTGAAGGAAAGAGAAAGCTTATACCTTTTCCACTCAATCCCATTTCAGTTGAGGTACCCTTTCAATAGTGGGGGTTAGATTTCAATGGAGAAATTAACGCAAAGTCTTCTAGCCAGCATAGGTGGATATTAACTGCAACTGATTATTTTACAAAAGGGATTGAGGATATACCAACAAGGAGGGCTATTGATGCTGTCATTATGAAATTTTTGGAAAATAATATTTTGTAAAGGTTTGGGTGTCCTAGAAGGATTGTAAGTGATAATGCACCTTCTTTTAAGTCAAAGAAGATGATTAGTTTCTGTCAAAAGTATCATATCACTTTGAATTGCTCCACTACATACTATCCTCAAGGGAATGGGATTGGAGGATATTCTAACAAGAGCTTAGTGAGAATAATAAAAAGGTTGTTGGAGGAAAACAAGAGAGCTCCGCATAAAAATTTAAAGTATTCTTTATGGGAGAACCTGATAAGAACTAAAAGAGCCATTGGTATTTCATCTTTCCATATAGTATTTGGTGCAGATATGGTTTTTCTAGTTTCATTAGTTTTTCCAGTCATGAAGCTACTACAGGAGTAAGAAGAGGAGCCAAAACACATGCCGAGAAGGTCCAGTCAGATTGTTGATTTAAATGAAGTAAGAGACATGGCTTATGACAAGGTGCAGATACATCAAGACAAGATGAAAAATACCTTTGATAGGAAGGTCAAAGAAGAACATTTTTAGATCGATGGCCTGGTTTTAAAGTGGGATGCACTTAGAGAAGATAAACATGGAAAATTTGATCACATGTGGAAGGGACCGTATATAATTGCATATTTCAGAGGAGATAA
Organism: Pseudotsuga menziesii; assembly: GCA_001517045.1. Lineage (NCBI taxonomy): Eukaryota > Viridiplantae > Streptophyta > Pinopsida > Pinales > Pinaceae > Pseudotsuga > Pseudotsuga menziesii. Next base: position 593,217 of record LPNX010327271.1, on the reverse strand, counting down.
TTCATTCAGTTTGGAACAACAAGATGGGGTTTAGCTAAAAGGGGGACCTGTAAACGGAAGGTTTCAGAAACATTAATTTTCCTAAGGTGGAAAGTAAATTTTTGTATTTTAGTTGTACATATTTATTTAATTTGAAAAAACTAGTACAGATGGCGAGCTGAAATATTTGAATCCAGGAGAGAAGGCTCTAAGATCTTGAGGGGTTTCCATTTTTCTTTTATTTTATTTACAGAAAAGGAAAAGAGGGTTTTGAGATTTGAAAATTTGATAAAGTTTTTTATAGAGAAATAAAACAGGCCCTGGTCTGCGGGTTCTTTGTTACCTCGCAGAGGGGAAAGCATCACCAGTTGGAGTCAACAGTTAGCACCATGTTTGGTTAGCAGTTGGAAAGGGGCAGTCCTCATAAGAAATAAGGTATGGTACGATTTTTTTATATGATATGACCAAAGTTATTATTATAAGGTACTTGAAGAATGATAAAAGAGGCTAACTCTAAAGATGAAATCCATATGTCCCAAGAAAATTATGGGTTAATATTTGGAAATAAGCTTAAAGTGAAAAATGCGCACCTATGGTAGCATGTGGCGGGGTTTAATGGGGGGTATTTGTNAACTCTAAAGATGAAATCCATATGTCCCAAGAAAATTATGGGTTAATATTTGGAAATAAGCTTAAAGTGAAAAATGCGCACCTATGGTAGCATGTGGCGGGTTTTAATGGGGTGTATTTGTGGATGAAAATATCTATAGTTGAAAATTAATCCGCTACCAAGAGATGCATGAGAAAAAGAATTTGGGAAACTAGCATAATGGTTTAAAGAGGGGCCTAGATCTATGACCGTGAAAAAGGTAAGATAAGATCTATGGCTGAGAATGATTCTGCTGGTGAAACTAGAGCGAAGCAACAAAATTTTCCAACCAGTGCAAAATATTACACCCTGCAAAGATCAATGACAGATATTTAAAGAGAAAATTGATCTACGGTGGAAAATGATTCCGCTATGGGAACATGTATGAAAAATGATTCTTCTAGAAAGTGATTATTTCTAGAAGAATATTCCTCTTTGGAAGAATAATAATGTGCTCAACTAGATAAAAAATATAGATAGTTGCAGGATGAAAACTGGACCCATGTAGAGCAGTTGAAATCAACTAATGAGAGAGCAAAGGGGCTTCATAATTTGAACCACGTGAGGAAAAAACAAGCAACTGATATATTTCATCCTTGAACATCAAACCATGTGAGGAAAAGTCAACCCCAAGTGTTAGGAGCAAGTGTCCAGGTGGATGCAAAATGTCTCCAACTTTACTAGTTCTATGAGGAGATGAGCATGCGATAAAAAAGGTAGGTAGAGAAGCCCTGGGACTGTGGAGAGAGAATGATTGAGCTCCATAATATGATTTAGATTCATAAATAACCAATAATTCACAAAATATAATAGCATCAATCTCATAAGAGAAAACTAACATCGAATCCTCAGCAACAAAGCTGAAGGAGACTTGCGGTGCTTGATTTGTCACACCAAAATTGATGAAACCAGTTACAAGCAATACTGTAAGATATTGAATGTTAAAACCTGAAATGAAATATTATAAGATCAAAAATAAAATTAGATCCAAATAGGTTCATATCAGATCCAAAACTGTGCTCCACTGAGATGGTAGATGCACAACTTTTTCCTTCTTCAAAATTCTGATTTTTGGTGCATGCAATCCTGTAGGAATTTACTGGAAGTTCTATATTAATGAGAGTGAATGGCTCACTCCAATAGTATGATATTATTTCCAAAATATCCATGGTATTACTTATATGCACACCAGAAACATCATTAGAGATAGATAAATCAAATTCCTCTTCCTTTTGTGAAACAATCATTGGTAAACTATGCACATAATTTAAAATAGAAGAAGCACCAGAGAATTCTTGTAAGGAATGGAAGGAGAGTTTTTCTTCAAAAAAAGAGATTTGAATGTCTTCTTCTGGATCATCCATGTGAGGATATTATATATCAAATATCTCATACACTTCCAGTGTAGTAGGAGAAGGAGTCATAGCAAGGAGACTTTCTTCAATTCGAATTGACTGTGAGGAAAATTCTGCTTCTTCTTCATCTTCAACAATTTTCTTTTTTGTAGTAGAGGGCATGAAATCATCATGCCGGATTTTATGTGAAACTCTCTCAATAGTTGTGATTTTAGATTCACTTCCCATATGAATTCCATGTCCTCCTAATAGAGGGAAAGTGATGAAGGATTTCATGGAGGAATCCATGTGGTTGGATGCCCTAAAATCTATCAAATAAGCCTTCGATGGAGTGAGGCTTGCATGCAAGAATAGCTCATATTCTTCAGTTTTCTCTTCATCATCAGACATCTCTGCACCTTGTGGAAGGGAAATATTGTTCTGTACACATATAGCCTTGAATTGGTTGAGGGTCTTCTTCATGCACGAGTCTTATGGATGAAAAACCCTCATACAATAGGGATACTTTTTTTTCAAACTTCTTCTCTTTATTAGAGCTGGAGGCTCCTTTAGAAGTCTTATAATTCTCTTTAGGCTTAGAATCAGCTGCTTTAGGATCCTTCCCCTTAGGTCTCCCTTTATCTTGCACTTTGGTAGAGTCTATTACTAGGAGATCTTGATCTTTGGAAGTATGGATGACTCCCATCTGGATCAACTTCTCTTGCTCCTGTATTAAGGAATAAAAAAAGGAATCAAGTGAGGCAATTTTCCAACTAGGAAATGCATCCCTTTTGGAATGAAATATTGAGACAAATAAAGAATACTTAGAACCAAGTTTATTGAGAATGGAGAGAAATTTTTTCTCATCCTTTCTTTCTATTCCACACAATATTCATTGAAGTCAAAGAGACTTGAATTTAGTGAAGAATTTCTCAATAGTTTCAAAGTTGCTGGGATTTAAGGCTACCAGCTCATTCTCCAAGAGGTGTCCCCAAATCTCATCTTGTTTTCCAAACAAGTATTCAGTCTTCTCCTAGGATTCTCTTAGAGTCCTCAAACCTTCAAGGTGGAAGAGATCTCTGGATATATGAGTGCATAGATAATCAAAAGCTTCATCTAAGCGGTTCAGAAACTTATTTCTCTCATTTGGCTGATGGGGCTCAACCTCCCTCCCAAGTCTTATCTTGAAGTATCCCTTGTTGTGCAATTAAACTTGCATATCTACCATCCAATCAAGATAATTGAAAGGTGTTAGGATACGAGGAGTAGAAGGTAGAGAATCCATAATTCTCCTGCTGGAAAAACACAAATCTTCAGACAAGCTATGTAGCACCTGCAGAATTTCACTGCAAAACACTGAAACATTTGAACTATGTTAGAATCATGCCTTCCCTCTCGACATGAACACTTTCTCAGGGTACGTCACGGGTGAAACACCACTTTGAATAAATTTAGAGGAAGCAAGGTACCCTTTGTGGTACTTATGCGGAAACCCAGCTGCTTCTAGTGTTCAATGGAGAGTAGACATACATGCAACTTGATTGAAATGGATCTAATACCATGTTAAAATTGCTGTTCCATTTAGATCTTCAAGCAATGAGTCCAATAATTACAGTATCATTCTCATTACATAATCTGGTGTTACAATAGTGTTACATAGGAAAATAATTTGAATCATTAGGGATGAATTCGAATCTCCCAACTGGATGTGATTGTATCTGTCTGACTAGTTAACAAAGGATGTATCAATCAATATCAGAGTCCAAATGGTTAACTCTAGATGTCTAATCAAGTCACACAATTAGTAATAATCAACAAACTCAGTCTAACTGAAGTGGTAGGTGAAGAAAAGTGCATTATCCACATGTAGTCATGTTTAACTAGCGCTAACTGAGCTGATTATGATCTAACTGAAAGTAGCTGGAAAATATCTAAGCTTAACTAGTTCCAACTCCAACTAACTAAAGGAGGTTGGTTTCGGGACTCCTAGTGCCTCCTAAAATTTAGGGATTGGTTTAGGAGGGGCCTAAACTGATGCATGCAAGTGCATTTAGTGGAAGTTATCCTCTAGCAGTGTTCCCCACACTCTAGTAACTGGTACATGTGGCCCCATTAGTTCAAGTGGATCCAATGGTACTAGTGGAACCAATTAATTAAATAAAACTCCTAATTTAAGCTAAAATAATCTAATAGACAGTTCGGTTAAGGGAGGATTATAAATCCTAACATGGAGGAAAAGATATAATTCAGCTGAAAGTAAATTAAATTCCAAAGGTTCTGATTATTCTAGAGAAGTTATTTGATCAAAACTATGTTACTAAAGATACGGAATTTCAAAACAATGAAAATGATATTGAAGATTAGAATATCTAGACTGAAGATTCACCCAATATTGTAAAGCTGTCAAGAAAATTTCCAGTAGCAGAAAAAGACAAATATATTAATGTGATGAAGAATTATACTGATGTGTTTACTTGGAGTTATGAATACTTGAAATAATATCATACCTCCATCATATAACACACTATCCTTATAAGACCTAGAGAGAAACCATTCAGACATAAATTAAGAAGAATAAATCCCATGCTTTTTCATTTGATTGAAAAAGAAGTAACCAAGTTATTTAATGCAAAGATCATGTGACTCTCAGATTTTCAAAATGGGTAGATAATTGAGTACTTGTCAGAAAAAAAGAATAGGGAAATCAAATTATGTGTATATTTCAGAAATTTAAATATAGTGTCCCTAAAGGACAACTATCCTTTGCCCAAAATGGATCACATTTTGCAGAAAGTTGTAGGAAAAGAAAAAAATTCTTCCATGGATCGATTTTTTGGATACAACCAAATAAATGTTCTTCCTAAGGACCAAGAAAAGATATCTTTTACTACAGCTTGGGGTACTTTCATATATGCCAAAATGCATTTTGGATTAATGAATGTATGAGCTACTTTCGAGAGAGCTATGGACATAACGCTTGCTGAGGAGAAGGATAAGTTTGTGGTAATTTATATGGATGGCATTACAATATATTCTAAATCTTTCAGGGACCATATAAAGCATCTGGAAAGGGTATTTTTAAAGTGAAGAAGGTATGTTATTTCTCTCAACCCTAGAAAATCAAATTTTGATATGAAAGGGGGAAAATTATTGGGTCACATTATTTCAAAGGATGGGACTAGAATTGACCCAGAAAGAGTGAATGCTCAATTTTGAGAAGGTTCATCCTCAATTTTGCAGAAATATTGAGGAATGTCACAAACATGCTGAAAAAAGACAGTGAAATTAAATGGACTGCAGATACCAGACAATATTTTAAGGATATCAAAAAGGCAATCACAAAGGTCCCTGTTTTAGTAAGTCCTGTTTTTTCTAAATATTTTTTGATTTTCTCTTATGCTTCTAAGCATACAATTGCTGGAGTCTTGCTGCAGAAGAATCAACAAAATGATGAACAACCTATTTCTTTCTTTAGCAAGGTGCTGCGAGATGGAGAGTTGAAATATGATATCATGGAGAAACATGCTTATGCTTTAGTGAATTCTGTGAAAAATTTTAGAGTATACATTTTACATTCCCACATTATAGCATATGTACCCAACAATGTAGTAACAAACATTCTTACTCAACTTGATCAGGAAGGCAAAAGAGAAAAATGGATAACATTTTTATTTAAATATGATATGGAGACCATACCTACAAAACTGGTGAAAGGACATGAACTAGAAAAGATGATGACTAATTCAAATTGTGAATCTTTACATTTGAATTTATTACTAATCATTCAAATGAGTTGGATTCAATATTACATGTGTTAGTATATTTTTCTTTATCTCCATGGTATAGTGATTGTTGTAAAGGAAAGTATCCTATGGCTAGGGTTTAAGAGGCCATCAACATACTGGGGTTGAAAGAGAGATGCACAATGTTCAGCAAGCATATATAAGCAAGATTTAGAGATTGGAATGGTTCATACCTTAGCCAAACAAAGGTTGATCCAAGCAGCCCTTCAATCCTCTTCTTGCTCCTCTTGCTCCTCTTGCTCCAAGAGACCTGCAAAACGAATTATACCTTCCTCAAACCATTATGACCACATATAAAACAATGATAATCAAATAAACATGAACTAATGATCTGAATAACATCATCATATGATCATAAACAGAGATTCAATCACACATTGAACAATGATTTGGGAAGAAGAAGGACATCACATCTTTATTAATCTTGAAAACAAGTACAAGTATACCTTCTCTTCAAGTTTGGCGCCTCACAAAACCTTGATCCGGTTCTGCTGCTTCTCTTCTCCAAAGAACTCAGCCTCCAAGCTCTACAACACAAGGGGATGATCGCCAGGGCAAAGGTGTGGGAAAAGAGAGCTCCAAATCCTCCAGCATAACAATGCAAAGATTCAAGTCTCCTCTCATGGACCTCCCTACCTCTATTTATATGGTTAACGAAGATTTAGGTGCGAAGACAAAGTATTTACAACTGAAGGAGTTAGTTGCATAACTACCCAAACTACCCGAAATTCAAAAGATGTGTGTTTTGACATTTTTAAGAGGCATACGTGGGTTTCTGAAACAATAGTCGCATACACGAGAAATACACGCGGGTTGCTCATACAGAAAGTCACGTATATGTAGCAACTCGTGTACGTACGCGGGTATCATAGAGAGTAACTCACGTACGTACGTGGGTATTATAGAGAGCAAGTCGCGTACAAACAAAAAACTCATTTTAAGGGTATTTCTAGGCATTTTCAGACTTTGGTGTCTTCTGGAAAGTTTTAGCTAACAGAAATATCTTTACAAAATGGATTGAGGATATACCAACAAGGAGGGCTACTGATGCTGTGATTGTGGAATTTTTGGAAAATAATATTTTGTCAAGGTTTAGGTGTCCTAGAAGGATTGTAGCTGATAATGCACCTGCTTTTAAGTCAAAGAAGATGATTAGTTTCTATCATAAGTATCATATCACTTTGAATTGCTCCACTACATACTATCCTTAAGGGAATGGGATTGGAGAATATTCTAACAAGAGCTTAGTGAGAATAATCAAAAGGTTGTTAGAGGAAAACAAGAGATATTGACATAAAAAGTTAAAGTATGTTTTATGGGAGAACATGATAAACACTAAAAGAGCCATTGGTACTTCACCTTTCCAGCTAGTATATGGTGTAGAGGTGGTTTTTCTAGTTTCATTAGGTTTTCCAGTCATGGATTTACTACAAGAGAAAGAAGAAGAGCCAAAACACATGCAGAGAAGGATGAATCATATTATTGAGTTAAATGAGGTAAGAGACATGGCCTATGACAAGGTGCAGATACATCAAGAGAAGATGAAATAGACCATTGATAGGAAGGATAACGAAAAATAGTTTTAGATTGATGACCTAGTTTTAAAGTGGGATGCACCTAGAGAAGATAAACATGGAAAATTTGATTACATGTGGAAGGGACCATATATAATTTCATATTTCAAAGGAGATAATTCATTCATTTTTCAACATCAAGATGGGGTTCAGCTAAAAGGGGGACCTGTAAATGGAAGGTTTCTGAAACCTTACTTGCCCTAAGGTGGAAAGTAAGTTTTTTTTATTTTAGTTGTACATGTTTATTTAATTTGAAAAAATCAGTACAAATGGCGAGTTGAAATATTTGAATCTCGGAGAGAAGGCCCTAAGATATTGAGGGGGTTCCATTTTTCTTTTATTTTATTTACAGAAAAAGGAAAACAGAGTTTTAAGATTTGAAAATTTGTTAAAGTTTTGTACAGAGAAATAAAATAGGCACTGGTCTATAGATTCTTTGCTACCTCGCAGGGAGGAAAGCATCCCCAGTTGGAGCCAACAGTTAGCACCATGTTTGGTTAGCAGTTGGAAAGGGGCGGTCCTCAGAAGAAATAAGGAATGGTATGAATTTTTTATATGATATGACCAAAGGTATTCTTATAAGGTGCTTGAATAATGATAAAAGGGGCTAACTCTAAAGATAAAATCTGTATGTCCCAAGAAAATTATGGGTTAAAATTTGGAAATAATATTAAAGTGAAAAATGCACACCTATGGTACCATGTGGCAGGTTTTAATGGGGTAGATCTGTGGATGAAAAGATCTACGATTGACAATTAATCCTCTACCAAGAGATGCACGGGAAAAAGAATTTGGGCAACTAGCGAGGTGGTTTAAAGAGGGTCCTAGATCTATGGTCATGAAAAAGGCAAAATAAGATCTATGGATGAGATCGATTCCATTGGTAAAACTAGAACAAAGAGACAAAATTTTCCAACTAGTGGAAAATATTACACCCTAGAAAGATCAACGATAGATATTTAAAGAGAAAGTTGATCTACGGCAAAAAATGATTCTGCTGGGGGAACATGTATGAGGAAAGTTAATTTGAGAATCAACGGAATTTTTAAATCCTGAGACAAATCGATGACGAGGATTGATGCTTGAGGAGATCAACGACTTGAAATCATTTTGCTTATAAAAGATGTACAGACTAATAAGATCTTAAAATCAATGGAATGTGTTAAAGTGCCCCTTAAATAAAAGGTGGATATTTAAGGATGGTGAGATCTATAATCAAGGGAGATTCCACTATTGCAATATGCACAAAAAAAATCATAAGGAGGTTCAGAGGAATATGTTAAAGGATGGAATCAATTGATGATTGAGATTGATATTGATCAATATTGAGGGTTGAGATTGAGTTTGTTGGGAAAATAAGCTTGCTAAATGTACAATTAAAGTTGAGTGGAATGTGTAAAGGGTGAAATTAATCAACGAATAGGAACTGTGGGGAATAAGCTCAAGGGGTTGTAAAGGATCCGTTAATGAAAGATTCATGTTGTTTTACCTTCTGGATGATAGTGGCAAATAAAAGAGATGATATAATGTGGCAAACAAAGAGCTGATGAATCTACGGTTGTGAAGGGATCTGCTGTTGGGAAGTCCAGGGAATATAAATACAGATAAGGAAACAAGATTAGAGATTCAAGGTTAACCAATGATCCAAATCGATGGTTCAGGATAAAGAGAGAATATATATATGGACAAACAAGGATTCACCTGGGATAACTGCATGAAATATAGTAGAGGAATATGTAATATAAAATGATATAAAAGGTAAAGCATGTGGATGAAAACTGTTTGTCTTTTGTGCATTGGAAGAACAAAGCTTTGTTTGTGTGGGTGAAGCCAACTCAGAAAGATTCTCATCCACTCGTTAGTTTACCAAGTAGGCCACTTTTTACCCACATAAAAAGTATTTAAGTATGGACAATGGAGGTGAAATAGAAGCACAAGCCTTAGAATTCTAGAAAATTGAAGAGGCATTTAGAGACTGGGATAGTGAGGCTTTTGATACTCTGTCGTACTTTTGCTCCCTTAACTAGCTAAAAACCAAGTTAAAAAAATTTGAAGACTAGGATACATACTTACATGGTGTTTGTAGGTCCCATATATATATATATTTGTTTGAAAAAAAACACTAAATTTTCCATATTTTGTTGAGTAGTGTGCATCAAACTATTCTTCTTCTGAAAGAGTGGTTATGAACTTGGCCAAGACCAACATTTTGTGTCCTGTCAATGCATTAGTCATCCGTGACTCCCTTGTAGTTCCTCCTACCTTCACCCAAAATTGTGAAGAGTTCATTGAAGAAAACCTAATTTAGTCTTTCTGTGAAGCAACCCTTGAGCATAAATGATCCTTTTTCACTGCCTGTTTTAGGTCATATGTGTCCTTACAAAATCAGTCCTTCCCTGTAGATACCAACCTTTTTAATGAAGAAACTAAATTGCTTATTTCATTGATGAGTCAAATTTTAGGTTTGGATATTGATAGGTATGTCACTGAGCTCATAATGAGTCTTTTGTTCAAAATTAGCACAAGTCAAACTGAGTCACAATCTTCCCAATCAATTTTCCTTAAATTTGATGAATTCCTAGCTGAGAGTATTCATTCTCAGCTAGTGAATTTCCACAACACAAAGCACTTTAGGTTTCAATCTTATTTGGTCAAGATGTTTCTATTATTTAATGAGGATAATTTAAAATGATTGGAGATGGTTTTAAGAGAGAAAATCAACAGAATGTTTTTCAAATATATGAACTTCTTAATCGCATAGGTTTATGAAGTATTTTTCCAAACCAAGTTACCCAGGGTACTGCCAATCATGAAGTAAGCTTTACAGTTTTCACCAGACAAAAAGATAGTTGATTTGTTCTTAATGGAGGAGAATGCAATTATTAGGGTATATGGATTCACTCATGAGCCTTATATTTTACTTGCATTCCTCACTCCAAGGATTTTTTCATTGGAAGAAGTGACATAGAAGCTAATATTTGAGCATGAGCATCTCATAAGATTTAGGAAGGCTTCGAAGATTAAATCCCCTTGGGTTATTGGACCTTTCATCATTAAGAGAAAATATGCATTTCCTGTGATAGAAATATTGCTTAAAGAGATGGGATTTCAAACAACCACTAAAATAAATTATGATCCCCATCATATCATCTCCATAAGAAAACATGTAAAGAAGAACAATCCTTTTGAACATAAAGAGGTTGAAGGCTTATATGAGAAAGAAAAATGGTCAGATTATCCCTTACTAATGCAAAATGAAGATGATATGCATCAAGATTCTACATATTAGTACAAGATATTAGTATCACACAACAAGATCCATTGGGTATAATTTCAATAGAAGGGGTAATTACCCCTATTTCCAGTCATTAGAAAATTACTAATAAAAAAACATTTTCGGATGCCATGAAAACAAAATAGGATAGTTCAAAAACATCAAAGAGGAAGAAGGTTGAAGTTGAAGGAAAGTTGGTATAAGTGACAAAGACCGAGGGAAAGAAGAAACAAATGAAATTAAATGGTCCAGCATTTGAAGTAAAGGAATAGTCTTTTTTTTTTTCTGAGACTCTTGAAGGGTCTACTAATAAATTTAAGACTAGGGCTGAATTATTTGACAAGTACAGAGATATCAAAGAAATATCAATGAACGAGTCTCTAAAATTGTATGCTGATGTGAGGAAGATCTCAAGCAAAGATGCTTCTTTAGTCATTCTTAGGGATCATGCTCAAAATATGTTAAACTTATAGGTGGCTACTAAGAACAAGGTGGAAGAGATGAGAATGAATTTAGAAAACATTCATGTCCCAAACATGATTCACTTACATAAACAAACTGGGGAAGTCATCTACAATGATTTTCCAAAGGCTACTATGAAGGTGTCTAGTTTGCAATCCACTAAGATAGAGATTGAAAATCAATTAAGACATGAAAATGGTAGAAAATAAAGCACAACAACAAATCAAGAAACTCCAGGGAGATTTGTTGGATGCTGACAGTGAGACAAAAAATGGAGAAGCTACTCAGAAGCTGCTTGTAGAAAAAGAAAGAACAATCCAATTGTTAAAGAAAAAAATAAAAATACCTACCACATAGCTTATTCATGATTCAGAGCTAACTGAGCTAGAGAAAGAAAGAGAGACATTGAATAATGATTTAAATGAATGCAAAGCTAAGATTTTGAAATTTGTTGAGGAAAAAAAAGAGTGGGAAAACCAGAAATTGCTTTTGATAGAGAATGAAAAGGTTATTAAACAAAAACATGATGTTTTGGAGAAGGAAATAGAAGAAAGAAAAAAAGAGCCCGAGGTACAGATAATTCCACCAGCTGCACAGAAAAATGAAGAATAAATTGTGCAAGCCATGTACTAGGTGAGTTTAAGATATTTAGAAATTATTGGACTTAAAAGTCAAAACAAAAACTTGGAGAATGCAAATTTAAAGAAGGAGGAGGAAAGGAAATCCACGGAAAATAAGTACAAAGATCTCCTAGATAAGAATGAAAAATTGGTGAAGCAATTGACTAGGAAATTTCTAGTACAAGGAGAAAAACATAGCATTTGGGATATGATTATAAGAGAACCTGGGAAGCTTAGGCCTTAATTAAATTACATCCTGGATAAGGAAATGGTCATACAAGCTATTAGACAAATATGTATAACAGTGAAGGAGGTTTTAAATAAGAATCCTATAGATACGACAAATAATACAATCAGTTTCTTAAATGTTTTGTCAAACGATAACTTGAAGACAATGGGTATCAAAGATAGAATTTTTCAGTAATTACTTCGGAAATAAAATTAGTTGGAAAGCATCAAAATTTGGACACTGTGCAATCTAAAATAGACATTATGCAACATCAAGTTAAAATGTTCATTGATTTATTTACACCATTGTTTAAAATGGCTTTACCTTTTTTATGGGAAGAAAATGGTAAAGTTCTATATCAGTTAGAATATCATGCTCAATTAGTCAAATGCAGGTTGGCTCACAGGAAGTTTGAGGACATGCAACAATATTTATCTTTAAAGACAATAGTTGAAAAGTTATATGAGGATTTTGAAACAATTAATACTTTCAACGCTACTAGTGCTCAACTGCCATCGATTTCCTATGTGGACTATGTGGAATTGAGGGTACTTGTGAAGAAAATGGCCAACTTGGAACTGCCAATTGTTGATTAGTAGAAGAAAATTGAGAAATTTGGAAAGACCAAGTAGAGCTTGCGCCAATGAACAAATTTTAAAGACCGTTGAAGACTAGTTTAGTTAAATTTTGTAATTTATTTATGAGCAGTTAGTTAGTTAGGGAGAAAAGTGACAGATGTAATAAGGAAGTTATTTTGCCTATTTTTAGTATAGAGGTAGTTATCATATCATGGAGCATGTTTTTGTATTTAAGAAACATTTTGCGATGTAACAAGGGTTGGAACCCATGGGACAAATGTATATTGTAACCGATATCAAAAGATTAATAAAATTTTAGAGTCGAGCAAGCATTTTGATTGAGATTATTGTGTTATTCTCTTTGCATTATGTACATCCCTTTTCTTATATGTGCATGTATTTCTTGTTAATACTTCATTCTGTCATCTTTTTCATACTTGAATGAGTTTATAGTGGGTTGGAATTCATATTCATATGCTGTGGTCCGTTGCTTTCAAATATTCATAAAAATTTTCTTCTAAATTTAATATTGGATTCATCCTTGTTATATGCCCATATTAACGTATGTTCCTAAATTCTTCTTTATCACCAGACAATCAGGTTTTTGATTGTGAAGAAGTAGCTACCCCGCCTCTGTTAAATTCCTTTAAAATATCACTATTAATTTTTTTAATAATATAGCCTTCATGCCCAATGAGCACATGTTTCAACCACACACATTATTAAATTTCATTTCTTTTGCAAATATTTATGGTCTGTGAGTTAAACTATTGAGAGATCCCTCTTTGGAAAGAAATATTCCATCTTTCTTCCTAAAGATTGGTTTTGTGGTTACCCTGATATCACCCTTTCACAACTAAGTGTAAATTATGAGTGCTAACATACTCCTAACCCTTAATACATAAACTCATAATCCTTCATTTAATCCTAAACCCCTTTATGTATCAATACATTTAAACCACACCTATTAATAACCAATACAACCCTTATATAATAACACTTATAATGCATAATCTATAATCCTTAACACCTAACATCCTTGTTTCCTAACAAATAATATATACATTAACCACTATAGATCTTAACCAATAACCCCTATAACCTTGATCTTTATAGCTCCTAACCCTTAACCTCAGTAAACCCTAAACCTATCAATCCTAAATCATAAATTATATATCTAAACCCTAACATTTATATACCTTAAATAATATAAAATATAAACATAAAAACCCCTAATTGGTTACCCATAATAAATATATCCCGTAACCAATACTCATATAACCTATACCTCTTCTAATACTAACCTATAAATACTAATCCTTAAAATCCATAGAAAACTATACCCTTAATGATTAAAAATACAAACCTATATCAATATTAACCCTTAATCCCCATTCTATAACATTTTAATGGTATAGGATAATGGTCATAAAATCAACCATGATATTATATAATTCTTAACCAATATCATATCTAATATCTATAATAACTAACTTAATATAGAATTTTATGACCAGAACATTTAATTTTTAACTATTATAAATCTTAACTAGAAATATTTATAACAATTAAGACCTATAACTGTAACCATTACTCCCCTTTACCCTTGACTCATAATCCCTATTATCCCTAATCACCCTTTTCCTTGAACTGTAAAACCAAAAACCATGTAACTTCTAACCATCATAATTGTTAATCCCTATAATCCCTAATCATTATTAGACCCAACTAGTAACACCTATAACCTAGAACCAATGTAATTCACAATCCTTAACCCTTGTTAGTATTATAATTTTCAAAGTGGATCTAGAATCAAATTATAACTTCACTTGAATTACAACTAAGTTTAGAAGAGAAAAGAGAAGAAGAGCGAGTTAGAAACATAAGAGATATAACTCAATTGGAATAATTTCCATCTATCTGTTATTCAACATGACAAGAACATTTATAATACATCCTCAAGAGAAAAAATTGAGTTCTTTGGAAGAAATTTGAATAGATCATAGTAGAGTAGGATTATATGTTACTAATTCCACAAATATAGATAAGTGTCAATCCCATCTCATAGCCAAAGGTAATGGATGGGAAAGGCAAGCCTTGATAGGCCATAAGTGACAGAAAATCAAGCAATATGTGGATTTTAGGAGAAAAATATGGAAGTGGTTGAGGCTAAAAAGTGGTAATCTTTCCCAAGTCATCCTAGCACACCTAAATCATCTTAATCTAGGAGAAAAGCAGTATAAAGATGACACGTCTCAGAAAAGATAGATAAAACCAAGAATATAGAAGGAAGTGTGCTGTATCCAGTAAAGCAAGATCAAAAGTTGAAATGAGGGAGCTACAATAGTATAAAATGGTCAAAAGAGGAAAAACTACGGTCCAGGACTTTAGACTATGCACTTGGAATCCTAAATACATGAAACAACTCGACTAAATACATGACTAATCACTAGAAAATCAACTATCAATGTATAACCTAATGTCTAGATGGAATTATGTTACAACATCACCACTTAAGACTAACTTATGTTCCAACATCCCCACCTAATGTCTAGATGGAATTATGTTCCAACATCCCCACCTAATGTCTAGATGGAATTATGTTCCAACATCCCCAGGAAAATAGGCCTATGGCCACCCTTTACATTATTAATCCATATGAACCGAGGAAAGAGGAAAAAACCAGTGGGAAAAATCGCCCCTTAAGAATGGACATCAATACAAATAAACCAAAATTATGCTCCCTAAACTAAATTAATATGTCTGGAGGAATATTCTTCTTGGGAAGAAGAGGAATGTACTCAATTGGATCAAGAACATAAACAACTACATGATGTACAATGTAACCATGCATAACAACTAAGGTACACTAATAGAAGAACAAATGTAGGTGCTCATTAGACTTGAAATTCATGAGATCAGGTCCAAATGAGTCTTGATGGTATTGAAAACTGGAACCAAAGGTGGTTATATGAGCTCCAAGAATGTGGAACAAGAGTCCAGAATATGCCAATGTGATAGCAATGTATCCAAATTCATTGGAACTTTGAGGAAATGCTCCAGTCATCATCGAGGAGAATAAAAAAAGTATGAGATCACTAGCTAGGAGTGAAAAAGAAGTACTCTCAAAATTTGATATAGCCTTCAGAACACCTAAGAGATTACTATATTGCACATCATCATCTTGTGAAGTATGCACAAGTTCATCAATAACTAGCTTATCATCCTCAAGATAAAAATGTGAAGAATGATTGGGGAATTGAGTGAGATGGAGATACTTGAGTTCCTCATCAGCAATAGAGGTTTGAATGTATTCTTCATGTATATCAACTTCATGGGAAGCAACAGAGGAAGAAGGAGTCACTTTAAGGATACTTTCACCAATTCGAACTTCTGTTGAGATTTCTGCCATAAAATATTCTTCATTTAAAACGTCATAGGATGCATGATTGCTCAAAATATAAAAAAAGACACATCATAGAGCTCCAACATATTTGGTGGAATTCGCTTTCAATCCATGGAATATTAATTAATTCTAATGAGCTCTTCTTTAGTCAACATGCGCATTCATGAGTGCATCACACATGGGTAGAAACTAATGCATAAACTAAATGAATCAAGGCAGTTGACCTAGGATTTTTGTGGTAACTCCACAAGTTCTAGTGAATTATTTCAAACAACTATGCTAAACCTAGCAGATCTGATACCATACTATAATTTGCATAGTGGATCTAGAATCAAATTATAAGATCACTTATAATTTCACAGAGATTAGTAGATAATAGAGAAAAAGAGTGAGCTAGAAACATAGCGAGAGAAATCAATTGGAATAATTTCCATATGTTTATTATTCACCAAGATGAGTACATTTATAATACATCCTCACAAGAGAAAATTGAGTGCCTTGGAATAAATTCGAATAGCTCAAAGTAAAGCAGGATTAAATGTTACTAGTTCCCCAAATCTAGACAAGTGTGAATCCCAAGTCATAACTAGAGGTCACAAAATAAGAAAGGCGAGCCTTGGTATGCCATGAGTGACATAAAATCAAGCAGTGAGTGTATTTTTAGGGGAGAAATATGGAAGAGGTTGAGGTTAAAAAGTGGCAAGATTTCCCAAATCATCTTACCACAACTAACACATCCTAATCTAGGAGAAAAACAATATAAAGTTGGAAGATCTCAGAAAACATGGATAAAAGTAGGAAAAAAGTAGAAAGTGCACTCCATGTAGTAAAGGAACGTAAAAAGAAGGAATGAGGGTGCTACAATAGTCTAAGATGATCAAAATAGGACAAATTATGGTCCAGGACTCTAGACTATGCACCACAAATCCTAAACACATGAAACAAATTGACTAAACACTAGGAAATCAAATAATGATGTAAAATGTATTGTCTTAATGGAATTACATTCCAATATTCACCACTAGACCCTTGACATTTACATATACCCCCTAATACCCATACTACTAAACCATACAAATTATGACAACAAACCCTTGAAATATATAACATATAATGATAAACTTATGTATAATATCTGACATATATAACCACCCCTAACACATTTCACCTTAAACATATAATAACTAAATTTATTCTATATAACCTCCCATCCATTTAAAATTTAACTCGTATAAAGTATAACCCTTTACCTCTATCAACCCTAACCCCTAATCTGTATAGTATCAAACTCTTGTAACGCCTATCTACTATAATCCAGAATCCCTAACCACTAAAACCCATATCCTATAACCCCTTTACCACTAACATACATCCACTATCACAACCCCTATCCAATAATGACTAACCACTACAATAACATTGTGATAACCTTATGAAAAACCTAACCACTATCACAACTAACTATATAATACTTGACCCCTATCCATTTTTGACCTCTAACCATAATCACTCATCTCTAACCTAACCCCTATGACCTTAACCTTTATAGACACTATCATGTGACATCTATAAATCCTAACAAGTAACTCATGTAATCCATAAATCACGACCCTTAATAAACTCCTAACCCTTAAACCCTTAACTATTATATCCAACATCATTCCCCTTAGCCTACAATGAAGTGTTTGCACTTGTTTGATTTGGTTTTGAGAGGTATGCACTACAAAATGAGTTGTTGAATATGATATTTTTCTATGTTGAGGTCATGTTAACTAATGAAGGTATATGAATCGAGTGAATTAATCCCCAAAGGACTTGATTTGGATCCTTATTTATAGCATTGGATTTCGAACATCTCTAGCAATAAGAAAAATTATTGCATTCTTGAAAGATAGATGAAAAATTTGAGTACCTGGGTCCCGAACCCAGTTCACTTGTTGCTTAAAATTGATTCCCAAATCAATTACATTTCTCTAGTTAACAAGATTTACAGAGTTGGCACTAACTCATGGCATTAATATCGACACTATTTAGTATTAATGGTGCTATCCTCGACACTATCGTGGTGCTAATATCAACATAATAGAGGATTCATTTTATTGAGATGGTTCTAAAGTTGGTGCTAAGTAGCGCTAACTTTAGCGCCTACTATAGGGTGAATTAAAAAAATAAGACAAATAGTTGTATGCAACCCCACTATGTGTGTTAAAAATGAAAAAAGAGACGAAAGAAAACTCATTTTAAATATTTTCAAGAAGGGAAGAGCCATGAACTAAGAATTTTAACCATTATTACCTTAATAGATATCTTGATTTGTTAGCTAAAATCCATTTGAGGAACTCTTTTGTTACTCACCTTGAGGAGGACACCTTGTAGTTTCCTTGAATAATTCACCTCGAGTAAGAGTGTTTATAGTACAAATACAAAGAGGGTTGAGGAATCCTCCTTGAGAAAGAGGGATTATCATACAAACAAAGAGAGTTGAGGAATTTTAATTAAGCAATAAAATACAAATATAGAAGAGGATCAAAATCCGGGTTTGGCAAGTGAGGAATGACACAACATAAAAAATGGATTTATTTTTTCATATTGATGGAGACCAAGGTATAATGTTTTGACAATAGTTAATGGTAAATACTTGCCTCAAAGGTCTATATCTATAAGGTATTGTTCATTATTTATTACATCTATTTTATGAGAGTAGGTACTAGATCTATTGTTTAGTTCGAATCACGCCTCAACCTCAAACTAGGTTGCAATGAATGAAGATTGCTCCATTTTCAAAACCTAAATTTAGTCAGCCACTACCGTCCTCCAAAATCTCCTTTCAAAATTACCCAATTTTTTTTATGCAAATTTGTGGCAACCTTCACATAATGGCGATATTCAAACTTCAAACATTCCTGAAATTAGTGATATTACCAAAATGCGTAGTAGGTCATGTGGAAAAATCATGCCCTATGTTCAAGCAATTTCTCTAGTGTAGATATGGTCTTTTTATTAAACCTCCATATACATACAAACAATTGATGTATTATCTATGGATCCCCTTGGTAAATTATGTATTGGATATCATTAGGTTTGAGTTAATACTAATCACCACATCCCATAATTTGATAATACTTTCCAATGTTTGTACTTACGAGCTACCAAGTTGGAGGAGTATGTCCCATCTACTCTGCAATCATAGGGATGTATTATTGGATTTATCATGCTCCCAACACTTTTGAACAACATGTAATGATCCTCATTAACCACACCTGGTGTGTTAAACCTTGTAATGGCCATGATATCTTACAAGCAATCCAAATATTAATCACATATGGTTTATTTAGTGGCTTTGGGATATAAAAAATCTATGGACTAAGACTCTCATCTTTGGGATAGAACATGAAGTGAGCCTCAAAATATATACATGGTATGTTAAAATTAAGTGGATGTGATATCTCACTCATAGGCTAAAGATTCCTTGTGTAGGTATTGAGTGGTATCCTTGAGCCCTAGACATTAAGCCCCACTCATGTCCAATAAACCCTGTAGAGAATTTATATGGCTTAATATCATAATTTTTATCCCTAGAACATGCCATAAGCGTAGAGAACCAACCACAATGAGATCAAATTGTGTAGATGAGATTACACATGAGAGAGAAACAAACTTTTGGAGGTATTTGAATCTCAGTTTGGGTATGAAATTCCTCCACTTTACCATCTAACCATGTTGTTGTTGATAATATCTAGGGACATTAGATTTAATGGATAATTTTTGATCTATATTATCCTCAAAAAATACACTAAATTTATTGATGCTTTTCACATCCCATTTTCTATTTTTGACTCTTCTACAAGTCCACTCATTCACCTCTTTTATCCATTTAATTGTGAAGAAAAAAATTATTAAAATATTGTTGTTTCTTGTATTTATGAAAGGGATTGAGAACCCTAATGATGGATCCAAATTACTTGAGGTGGCTCCATAGGGAGATTGAGAGAACGATTGTTGATATATTTGGCACCCAATTGCAAATAGGTTATAACCATAATGTATTTTGAGAAAATTACCTTGGTGATGAATCCAAATTACTTGAGGTGGTTCCATAGAGAGCTCGAGGGCATGATTGTGGAGATATTAGGCACGTTTTGGAAATATTTTATAACCATAATGTATTTTAAGGAAATTAGTGAAAAATGTATCATTAAGTGCATACACACTAGTTACTTCCTTTGACATTCATAATGTATTTTTAAATGTATGTAGCAATTGTTGAAGGGATGATGCCAAGTTTTGTATATTATTTAAATGCCTCTGATTGATCACTCCCCGAGGAGATATGAAACTTGTATTTTAGATTTAATGTGGTTGGGGAGAAGACTCCATGAAAATTAACCTTTAAACATCAACCTTAAGAAATGAGTAATTTTACCAACAAGTCATAAGGAAATCCCTAAGGAGGGAAGGGGATATGAAGGTTAGTGAAGGGTTATTGGATTGGTCTTCCACATGGACCATCAACCATGTAAACAAATTTTACTACCTAAGTCTCTCACTTTGTTCCCTAGAACATGTCTAAGGCTTGAAGAACTATCCATGGTGTGATAAAAATCAAAATTATCATGATATCTTGCTTGCAACACCAAGATTCCTTATGTAGCATTACTATTGTGGCCTTGGACATTTTGCTTGGCCCACCAAACTTGTTTACAAAATTTTATGTCCTAAGACTCTCGATTTTTTTTAATATGGAGTAGGCCTGAAGAAACATCCATGGCATGCTAAAGGTTGAATTGATCATGATATATCGCTAATAAGGAAAATATTCTTCCAGAAATTGTCGAATAAAACAAGATTTGGTCCATGGGATCATGAGAGAGCAATGTATCTAGGTGTACTATGATATCAAAAGTGCAACAAAATTGATGGGTCATTTATTTGAGTCAAGATCATGAATTTATTGTGAGTTTCAACTCACTTCCTAAAGCCATTCGTTGACACTTGCCCAAATTTTACTTGGGGCATACAAATTAATCCGAGTAGTAGAATTGAGTGCTGTAAACTATCAAAATATTGTTTGTCTAAGTCTGACGTGAACTAGATTGTCCACATGCTTTGTTGGAATTTTTTTTCAAATACTTACACCATGACGCAGAAATTGCATTGCATGTTACTTAGCAAAACCCTAGTCCTAGAAATTGTTGAATAAAACAACATCTAGACCATGGAATAATGGGAGAGTTATGTTTCTTGGTGTAGTTTGATATCACGAGTTCAAAATTTTTTATAGTTCATTGATCCGAGTCTTGTTTATCGGTTTATGGTGAGTTTCAACCTATTTCCTAAATCCATTGATGGGCACTTACTAAATTTCTTCTGGGGGCATGAAAACTAGTTCGAGGAGTATATTTGAATGTATGTGTTGGCACCAGGATTTTTGGGTCCCCAAGGTCAAGCACAAAGGGGGGAGGGGCCTCACACCTGGGCAACAACAGAACCACTTTAGACTGTGCCTCTAGCCCTACATAGTCAGAGAGGGATCTCTCGTTCGTCTTTGGCGTTTACTCTGCGTAATATTTTCAGTTAAGGATAATCATGGGGACAGGATCCTGAATGGGACAAAGTGTATAAAGGTGAGATGCAAGGTGGGATTATCGAGGCGGGAACCATTGGAAACGAAGTTGAGAACCTACATAGTGAACACTTGCAATAGGAAAGGAAGGTGTAGGGTTGTGAACATAGGCAAGGTAGCCACTGATCTCCCAATCAATAGATATTTAGCAGGCGGTTGGAGGACGAGAGAGAGAACAACCCATCACATGGAGCACCAGTGAGATGAATTCCACGCAAATTTAGAAGAACAATTGATAAATGTCTGGAACAACAGCTAGAGCATAATGAGTATGAATTCCTAACTGCTATACCCTAAGTTGCAGACATGAAAGCAATCGACAGACTGGAGTGAAAACATGAAATACATTACACGTAAAAGAAGATACATATTGGGAAAAGAAACGACACATGAATCTATGCTATGATGAACAACTCCTCCTCTGCAATTTTATTCATAACACATGCATCAAATTTTATTTACAATGGAGAGCCTCAGCCCTAGATGTTTCCCAATCCAACCAACTCCTTTTTCCTCCCTCTATCGGGAGTGTATTTATACTATTCTAATGCTAAGACTACCGAACAGAAAAGTGTTACAAGTCATAATCATGTGTTAACTGTACAGGGAGTGGACTATTGTCATGTTTTACAACAATAAACATCATGGCACTAGCGGTCGCATTCGGCTTGAGTAAAAATTTGACGTGCTTGGCTGCATTGATGAATTATGAGTATGATGCCTCTTTCTTTGCCCGAAGTGTGTGCTTCCACCGTGTTCAAATGCAACTTTCTGCATGGGCACATGCTGGCAAAGTAGTTGGAATCTTTCCCTGGTTCGATCACATCTGCCACCTCCTTCCTCGTCGGGTAAGACTGTTAGCCATGGGATATGGAAGAAGTGCCGCATTGATTTTGGTTGAGACGGACCTGTGGGGTGGTTTGTCATTCTTGTACTCCTCACCTTCAATGAGGTGAGCTCTCCCACATGCACTAGGGTGTAGCGTATCTACACCAACCCCATCACCCTCGGAAAGTGGACTTCAGAAACAAGGCTGTTAGGGCTTTAAACCCATGAGTCTCCCATCCGAACAAATGCTTATACAGGGAACAATCAATGAATTTACCCTTTTGCAGAGGCTTTGGTGGGTGCAATGCTATCAGGGGTTCCTGGAAAAACACTTACGGGGAGTAAGTGTCCAGGCCCCACGTCGTTGGGGGCATGGGTATCATGTCTAGACCTTGATGGTTGGTGTCATTCTTGGCATGCAATACCAAGGTGATGGGAGAGTGTGGAAGCTTCCCAACAACCATTAATACCCCCAGACAGACAAGCTTCTCAAACCAGATCTTCATCGTCAAACTCTTCGGGCCTTTGCAGATTCGCGGAGAAGTAGAACTCGGGTTCTCGAGATATGTTAGTTCACTCCTATTGAACTGAAAGCATTATATATGTCACGTCCCCGTGCCTTCGACTGGCGAAGAAGACATGACCCATGGCTCAAACCACCTGGGCTAAGAGCCCCATGAACATGTACATGATAAAATCGCTGAAAACAGAATGCTGATAACGGGATACATTGCAGTGGAACATACACAGATGCCCTTATTCATCATACACAACTGATTTAATAAAATAACATGCTGTAATAGAATGCAGTGAAGCAAAACATGCACACATGGACATTCATCATGCACGGATGCAATTATGTATCAGACACAGCGGAAACATCACCCATTCACACAAGCATTCATTTAACATGTTCATCATTTGCATTAACATAAAACATGGTTGCAGAAGTAAAAATGGACAATAGCACTTATCTTATGATGAAATCGGTCCGCAACCAGCTACGTCGCTGCAACATTCCACCCAACTATAGGCCAGCATGCTCCTTAATCTCTCAGCAGCGCTGCCACCCCCGAGCTGGGCATGATTCTCTAAGGAATAAGGGAACAAGCAGGCTTACACATAGCCAAGGATACACGAAACACAGCCAAGCCAACACAGTTGGGTTTATTAGGCCATCAAGGAGTTGGGAAAGGATTATTGCTAAGCTGGTGAGCTCATTGCAGAGCTAGGAACACCTACACCAGAACTAGCCTGGCTTCTAAGACACCCACACACACCCAACACAAGGAATCAGTCCCTTCTCTGCTACACAGTCCCTCAGGCCCTACATTCCC
Organism: Pseudotsuga menziesii; assembly: GCA_001517045.1. Classification (NCBI taxonomy): domain Eukaryota; kingdom Viridiplantae; phylum Streptophyta; class Pinopsida; order Pinales; family Pinaceae; genus Pseudotsuga; species Pseudotsuga menziesii. The sequence continues at coordinate 569,521 of LPNX010327271.1, read as the reverse complement.
TTCCAGTGCTATTAAGGGGTTGTGGAGAAGAAAGCCATCCCTCTAGCTTTGTTTGTGTGGTTTCCAACACACCAGGTTTATCAAGCAAACCAAGCCCCCATCCCTGCTCCCAACGCAGTTCAAAGACGAACCATTGCCCACATGCAATTAAATTAGCATTTACATCTCAACAGGGAAGACAAATCCCTAGGGAATTATACAATCCCAAACGTAACCGTGAATGTAGCTCACAACAAGGGAAAACAATGACCCATCCTGGGCAACAAAGCCAACCAGGGGAACTTACATAGACCACGCTGAGGAAGGGAAAAACAGAGACTTCCCAATCCTGTGCATGAAATGAACAGAACGACCATACCAGTTTGTGAGACAGCCGAAAATGTGAATGGCCCTTCACAGTAGTTCGTGGATGGAAGAGAACGACTCTCAGCTCGCTGCATCAATCGAAAAAACCAGGAAATACTTGTGCGTGAGGATAATGAACAGACATTGGTTCACGCGCGAAGATGAACAGCTCCTAGCTCATGCATGGGTGAACAGACAATAGGGAAGATGCGAATTAGACGTGTGTGAGTGTTCAGCACCGGCGTGGAGAGGAGAATGCATCCACGGAAGTAAAACCAGGTAAATCCTATGCGTGGAGACGAACAGACAATTGTGAGGCCTGCATAGGGGAGAGTGCGTGAAGGTTTCTTGCTGGTGGAGTGTGCGTGTGGGTGAGGACTGACAGTCCTGCCACCCAACTCCCAAAGACCATAACTGCCTCAACCACCAGCAGTCATTCTTCAATGGAGGTGGTTGGGTATACAAAGAAAGGTGACACATGGATTTTTACCCCCCCTTGGCCAAGGTTTGACAAACTCCCCCACACCCTTATCCTTGTGAAAATCATGCCCCTTCTCATTTTAGTTGCCACGATCGTAGCTGGTTGTGTTCATTTTTTAATTATAGATGCATGTTTACATGATGATAAACGCATAACGTATGCCGCATGCCCCGATATACAACCAATGACAATTTAAATCCAAAACATAGCATAACCGATCAACGGTGGGGCCTTGGCCTTTTGCTCCACACCATGATCATTTACAATATATACATCATCATATACATCTAATGCAACAGGGTCAAAACCGAGGGTGTGACATTCCCCTCCCCCTTCAATAGCACTTTCCTCAGTGCTTACAAAATTGAACAAAATGCTACACTGGTATCGCCTTAGTGTTCCGCAAAATTGAACAAAAATGGATGTGCTAATCGCATGGCATCCTCCAGCTCCCATGTAGCCTCTTCAAGCCCATAGTGCTCCCATTGCACCTTTACCTACCCTATGGCTCAGTTCTGGAGCATTGTGACCTTCCTGTTGAGGATGTGCATTGGCTTGATTCGGAACTCTCCCTCGGGTTCCACCTAAATCACATCCCAATTTATCACATGGTTAGGATCATGTACATATCTCTTAAGCAAGGAAACATGAAAAACATTATGAGCTCTAGTGCTAGTAGGCAATCCAAGTCTATATGCAAATAGCCCTATTCATTCAAGCACTTCAAACGACCCACAGTATCTAGGTGACAACTTGGCACAACTTCCAAGCTTCAAGGAACTCTTCCTTGCCCTCACTCTGAGGTAAACATGATCCCCAACACTGAACTCCCGGTTCACCCTATGCTTATCTGCATAGCTTTTCTATCTGTCCTGTGCTGCTTTTAGCTTCTGCCTGATCCTTACAACCTCTTGCTCCATTTCCTTGAGAAACTTTGGCCCAAGCACAATCCTGTTCACTGGATTATCCCAAGTCACTGGTGTCCTACACCTTCTTCCATACAAAGCTTCATATGGACTCATCCCCAAGGATGCTTGCTGTCCATTGTTGTAAGCAAACTCTACCAAGTGTAAGTAATCTTCCCACTTGGTTGGTTTGTCCATCACATACATGCGAAGCATGTCTTCAAGCACTTGATTAACTCTCTCTGTATGAGGATGATATGCAGTGCTGAAGTTTAGCTTTGTACCCAAATCTGCAAACAACGCCTTCCAAAAGTTCGAAGTGAACTTGACATCTCTGTCAGAGACTATTTCCTTAGGCAATCCATGAAATTTGAAAATCTCCTTCATGAATATCTTTGCAATGTCATCCATCTGATGCGTAGACTTAACCGGTATAAAATGTGTTTCCTTTGTCAACTTGTCTACCACAACCATGATAGAATCATGTTGTCTCCAAGTCATTGGCAATCTTGTAATAACATCCATGGAAATAACTTCCCATTTCCATTCTGGAACTGGCAAAGGCTGCAACAAACCTGCTGGATGTTGATGCTCAACTTTTACCTGTTGACATTTCCTACACCTTGAAATGTACTCGGCCATATCATTTTTCATTCCTGGCCAAAAGTACTGCTTCCTGGCTGTAGCAATCGTCTTCTAATATCCTGGGTGACCAGAATATGGAGCTTGATGGATCTCATCCATAACAACTCTCCTCAAATCCACTACATCTGGAATATAAATTCTTCCTTTATAAGTGAGAAGTCCATCTTCTTCCAATTTATATCCCTCATACCTCTTCTCAAGACTTTGCTGCTGCAAGTTGTCTTTTACCTACTCATACAATTCATCTCTAGCAACATGACCAACAATCTGCTGCCTCAAATCTGATTGGAAAATACTAAGAGATTCCAAATGCATTTCCTACACCTTTCTGCTGAGTGCATCAACTACTTTATTCTCCTTTCCCTTTATGTGCTTGATTTCAAAATCAAACTCACATAAAAACTCCCTCCATCTTGCTTTCCTAGCATTCAGAGTAGGCTGATCAAACAAATACTTCAGCCCACAGTGATCTGTTCTGAGCTCAAATCTTCTACCCATCAAGTAATGCCTCCACATATTGAGAGCATGCACTATGGCTGCAAGCTCTAGATCATGAGTGGCATAGTTCATCTCATGTTCCTTCAACTTTCTCGACTCATAACATATCACGTGGTTGCCTTGCATAAGGACTCCTCCAAGCCCTTGTCCACATGCATCGGTACATACCACAAAATCTTTCTCTGGATCTGCAACCTTCAATACTGGTGCACTGGTGAGAAGATTCTTCAACCTCTGGAAACTTTATTCACACCTCGATGTCCATTCAAACTTCATCCTCTTCTTTTGCAAATAAGTGATAGCATGTGCAACTTTGGAGAATCCCTCAATGAATCTCCTGTAGTATCCTGCAAGTCCCATAAAATATCTTACATCTGTCACATTCCTTGGAGTAGGCCAATTCATAATGGCTTCAATCTTTTCAGGGTCCACATATATACCCTCCTCTGGGATAATGTGACCCAAGTACTAAATTTTGTCTCTATAGAAGTCACACTTGCTTAGTTTTGCATACAGTTGATGCTCCCTGAGCAAATTCAATGTCAATCTCAAATGCGCTTCATGCTCTTCCTCATTCTTAGAATAAACAAGAATGTCATCAAGGAAAACAAGAACAAACTTGTCCAAATACCTGCTGAAGACACTATTCATAAGGCACATAAATGTAGTTGGTGCATTTGTGAGGCCAAATGGTACCACTACAAACTCATAATGCCCATACCTTGTCCTGAAGGCGGTCTTATGAATGTCTTCATCCTTGATTCTCACCTGATGGTAACTAGACCTCAAGTCAATCTTGGAAAATACCTTTCCTCCCCTCATTTGGTCAAAGAGGTCATCAATCCTAGGCAAAGGATATTTATTCTTCACGGTAACCTTGTTCAATTGTCTATAATCAATACATAACCTGAGTGTACCATCTTTCTTCTTTACAAACAGAACTGGTGCTCCCCAAGGAGACACACTTGGACGAATATATTTATTTTCCAACAACTCTTGCAGTTGCATCTTCAACTCTAGCAGCTCCGGGGTACTCATCCTGTAGGGTGTTTTGGACACTGGTGCTGCTCCTGGCACAAGTTCAATTGTGAAGTCAATGTCCCTCTTTGGAGGAAGCCCTGGAATCTCATGAGGAAACACATCCCTGAATTCCTGTAACACTTGATAGTCCTCCAACCTCGGAGTTTCATCTCTCGTTTCCTCCAAAATATGAGCTACATACAACTGGCAACCCTTCCTACAGAACTTCTTTAACTGCATTGCTGAAACCTGCCGTACTGAAATCACCTTTGGAATGCCTTTCACAACTACTAGGTTTCCTTCTTCGTCCATGCATTCGAAAGTCTTATTGTAGCAATCAAGCTTCACCCCGTGAGCTTCTAACCAATCCATTCCAATGAGAACATCATAGGAACCAAGCGGTAGAACATTCAGATTTACACAAGTGACCAATCCATTCATGACCAATGGACATTTCTTTACCACTTCACTAACCTTTTTCTTAGTTCCAGTGGCTAGCTGAACTAGCCAAGACTTCCTATGCTTTAATTTCTTAAAATCACAAATCTCCACTACTCTAGGAGTAATGTAACTGTGCGTAGAACCAGGGTCAATCAAAATAGAAACAGATTGCTCAACAATATTACCTGCTACTTCAACTACAGTTGACTGGTGATCTGCCTGGCGGTCCTCCAGTGCTGCGTAGATCCTAGGAATTGCCCTTGCTACTTGACCCACTGTTTCTGCTTCTTGAACATTATAAGTTGGCCTTGCATTCTCATTCTCGAGTGGACAATTTCTGCGCATGTGGGGTACTCCACATTTCCAACATTGAAGTGGCCCTCTATTCTGTTGTGGATCCTTAGGCTTTTCTCCTGTCACTCCAACTGGTTTACTTGCAGCTTGAGATGGCTGCTTCTGTTGATTCCTGAAGTTAGAAGGTTTGAAACCTTTCTTTCTTTGGTCGAACTTCTCATTTTTCTTGTCCTTCCATGCCTTATGGTAATCAGGTTTACCTTTGCTTTGCTCATAACAATACTTAGCTTTTCTTATTGCTTCTTCAAGAGTTCTAGGTTCATAAAACTCAATTCTATCTTTTTAGGACTGAGGTAATCCACTCAGAAAATGCTGGACCTTTACTTTTTCATCTTTGATGTACCGGACATACCTCAATAGCTCCAAAAACTTATTTGCATACTCTTCCATGGTCTGCTGTCCCAATCTCAGCTCATGGAACTCCTTAACCTTGTCATCATAATACATGTCAGAGAGATACTTCTGCTTGAAGTACTTCTTGAACTGCTTCCACTTAAGTCTCCTCTCACTGATCCTCTTTACTTGCTTGAAGTGTTCCCACCAAATGGATGCCCTTCCATTCAGACTGAATATGGCAACTCTGGCCTTCATGTTTCCTGAATAATCATGCACTTGAAAGTACTTCTTTATCCCAAGAAGCCAAGCTTCAGCTTCTTGTCTAGTCTTTACCTCACCATCAAATGTAGGAGGTTTAGCTTTCTTAAATTCATCTCGAGAGCGATCCCTATGGTGTATCTTTCTTTTCCTTTTATGAGAAGAAGAGCTTGAATCCCCGCTGGATTCTTCAGAATCAGATGATCCACTAGAAGTCTTTCTCCTCCTCCTGGTACTACTCTTACTGCCTTCTGGTCTTGCTATAACTTGTCAAGAGTCCATCTTTCTTTGCAAGTCTGTCAAACTCTGCAACATAGCAGCATTCAACTGATGCTGCTCTTCCTGAGCTTTGATCAGACTTCTCATGGTAGCTGCAACATCTGACGGTGTCTCCTGGAATCGCCTTCCATTGGACTCAATGTCATCGTTTCTATTATAGATATTTTCTCCCATGGCATCTTCTGCTCGCTCATAAGAATCCCAAGCATCATACCCATCATGGGTTCTCATACTGAACCACCACTTACTTGTCAAACTGCACTACCTAGAATACTTCCCTTGAAAGTGACTATGATTATGCAAACGTGTTAATAACACAAATGTTAGATGCATAGCATTGATATAAACCAGCATTACTTACCTTCTCCTGGAATAATCATAAAATAACAAGTTTTCCCAACACAAGATTTCTTCATCAAAGAATGTCTATCTGAGGGGGACGACGGGGGTCAATTGCCCCCTTGTGGGTTGAGGGCAGCGCCCTCATTTTTTATTTTATTTTATGCAAATCATTGGTTTTCACGCAATATGGTGCATAAGATCGCTGCCACTTTTCTCCTTTTCAGCCCTGAAATTTCATTGAAAAACCACTGAAAATTCCTCTGAAAAACAGCTGAATTTTCCTTTATTCAATCGGGTCTCTTCCCCAATTATTCTTCCGTAGAATCGGCTCCTCTTTCCAATATTTCTTCCGCAACGGAGGCTCATGAAACGCTTCCTCCTTCCGATCGGTGTCGGTAGCCTTTCTAGTCGGAAGCCATAACGCTTTTGCTTCCACAACGGCGGCTCCCGAAACGATTTCTCCTTCCGATCGGCATCGACAGCCTTTCTAGTCAGAAGCTGTAACGCTTTTGCTTCCGCAACGGCGGCTGTTTACTTGGAACAATTTAAAATTTTCTGTGGCATCAGAGGTCTTTCTCATCGGCTGGCTAATGACTTTGGCTTCCGCAATGGCAGAACGCCAAACCACTATTTATTCCAACGTTTCCTTCCAACGGCTTCTCCGTCAGGCAGGCTTCCGCCTAACTCCTCCACAACGGCGGAAGTCTTTCCGTCTAACTCTTCCGCAACGGTGGAAGTTAACTCCGTTAATTGTTCCGATGTGGAACACTTAGATGAATTTTTGCGGCTTTCTCCAAACTTTTTCGGCGTCGGCGGTCTTCATCATTGGAAGCCTTAGGGCTTTTGGCTTCCGCAATGGCAGAAGTCCCTTTCGCTAAATCTTCCGCAACGGTGGAACACTTGGGCAAAATTTTTCCGTGGTTCTCTTCGACTGCTCCATCGGCATGCTTCCGCCTAGCTCTTCCGCAACGGCGGAAGTCTTTCCCTCTGGCTCTCCCGACTGCTCCAACACTTGGACCAATTTATTTGAATTTACAGTCATTCCAACTATGATTTCTGCTGGGCAGAATGAAAGACAACCTCTATTAGTTGCTCCTTCTTGGCCCATAGAGGCCCATTGTTGCCAACCTTGGATATGATACCATAATGTCACGTCCCCGTGCCTCCGACCGGTGAAGAATATGCGACCCATGGCTCAAACCACCTGGGCTAAGAGCCCCATGAACATGTACATGATAAAATCGCTGAAAACAGAATGCTGATAACGGGATACATTGCAGTGGAACATACACAGATGCCCTTATTCATCATACACAACTGATTTAATAAAATAACATGCTGTAATAGAATGTAGTGAAGCAAAACATGCACACATGAACATTCATCATGCACAGATGCAATTATGTATCAGACACAGCGGAAACATCACCCATTCACACAAGCATTCATTTAACATGTTCATCATTTGCATTAATAGAAAACATGGTTGCAGAAGTAAAAATGGACAAGAGCACTTATCTTATGATGAACTCGGTCCGCAACCAGCTACATCGCTGCAACGTTCCACCCAACCATAGGCCAGCGTGCTCCTTAATCTCTTAGCAGCACTGCCACCCCCGAGCTGGGCATGATTCTCCAAGGAATAAGGGAACAAGCAGGCTTACACATAGCCAAGGATACACGAAACACAGCCAAGCCAACACAGTTGGGTTTATCAGGACATCAAGTAGTTGGGAAAGGCTTATTTCTAAGTTGGTGAGCTCATTGCAGAGCTAGGAACACCTACACCAGAACTAGCCTGGATTCTAAGACACCGACACACACCCAACACAAGGAATTAGTCCCTTCTCTGCTACACAGTCCCTCAGGCCTTGCATTCCCTTCCAGTGCTATTCAGGGGTTGTGGAGAAGAAATCCAGCCCTCTAGCTCTGTCTGTGCGGTTTCCAACACACCAGGTTTATCAAGCAAACCAAGCCTCCATCCCTACTCCCAACGCAGTCCGAAGACCAACCATTGCCCACATGCAATTAAATCAGCATTTACAGCTCAACAGGGAAGACAAATCCCTAGGGAATTATACAATCCCAAACGTAACCATGAATGTATCTCACAACAAGGGAAAACAATGACCCGTCCTGGGAAACAAAGCCAACCAGGGGAACTTACATAGACCATGCCGAGGAAGAGAAAAACGCAGACTTCCCAATCCTGTGTGTGAAATGAACAGAACGACCATACCAGTCTATGAGACAGATGAAAACGTGAATGGCCCTTCACAGCAGTTCGTGGATGGAAGAGCACGACTCTTAGCTCGCTGCATCAATCGGAAAACTAGGAAATTCTTGTGCGTGAGGATAATGAACAGACATTGGTTCACGCGCGAAGATAAACAGCTCCCAGCTCGTGCATGGTTGAACAGACAACAGGGAAGATGTGAATTAGACGTGCATGAGTGTTCAGCACCGGCGTGGAGAGGAGAATGCATCTGCGGAAGTAAAACCAGGTAAATCCTATGCGTGGAGACGAACAGACAATCGTGAGGCCTACGTAGGGGAGAGTGCGTGAAGGTTTCTTGCTGGTGGAGTGTGCATGTGGGTGAGGACTGATAGTCCTGCCACCCCACTCCCAAAGACCATAACTGCCTCAACCACCAATAGTCATTCTTCAATGGAGGTGGTTGGGTAAACAAAGAAAGGTGACACATGGATTTTTACCCCCCCTTGGCCAAGGTTTGAAAAATTCCCCCACACCCTTATCCTTGTGAAAATCATGCCCCTTCTCATTTTAGTTGCCGCGACCGTAGCTGGTTGTGTTCATTTTTTAATTATAGATGCATGTTTACATGATGATAAATGCATAACGTATGCCGCATGCCCCGATATACAACCTATGACAATTTAAATCCAAAACATAGCATAACCGATCAACGGCGGGGCCTTGGCCTTTAGCTCCACACCATGATCATTTACAATATATACATCATCATATACATCTAATGCAACAGGCTCAAAACCGGGGGTGTGACAATATATAAGGCTTCAAGACTGACCGTCGAAATGGATGGAAAAATTCCTGCACACTCTATCATCAAGTGTATTTGGTATCCACATTTGTGAGGGTGCGAGCAGAGTGATCCTTTACTTGCTGGGGATCTAGTCACTTTGCTTCATTGGTCATGGCGCCTTACCGTTTGCTATGGGAAGCATTTGTCAACGCCATCTGGTACAATAGATCCATGCTGAAAATTTCATGAAGTGGACGTTCCCATGTTTCCTTGCTCTTTTGAAGTAGGAAACAGAATGGTCTCCTGCGTCGTGCTGGCTTTGCCTCGTGTGAGTAGCGGATTCGCCGGTTACTTTCCTCATTTCCGTAGGACAACTCACACAAGATCCACCTATCTTTACATGACATGACTCTACCAAAGGGATGATTCCACCACTACGCGTGCTACAAATGGCGTCGAAGAAATCGGCCAATCCACAAAGACATAGATTACACGCGTGAACGTCTCCTCCGCTGTCATCTCCACACTGGATGTGAAATCATGTACCCTGGGAGCCATCTCAGCCATCCGATCCGAGGAATCTTTCATGTCCACCATCCACGTTCGATCCCTTTTGCCGCCAACTTTTCTCTTGTGAACATTGCGGGAAGTTCTAGATCATGACATGTTCTCGATTGTTGATCGCGATCGATCCTTCACGCAGCCGTAGATCTGACTGGGCCCCACTATCTTTCGCAATGAGAAGATTTGGTATTCATCTGTGGTAGTCTGCACTATGAAATAAACCGTGGCCGTAGATTTCGCTCCTTTCTTATCGTGGTCGTTGATCTTCGTGAATGCCACCCCTCCTTCGCGATTTGAAATCACGGCTTTTACCCGTGCATTTATGGCTTGCGAAATTGATTGAGGCCGTAGATCTGACTCAGATCTCATCTCAACCGTAGAATGTTTCCAACTTTTAACCCATTTCACAATCCAGAAACGCATCTTTGGTTGAGCATGTCCGCTCGCATGAAATGGTTTGGAGCCATCGATCCACCTTTGATCAATCTCAGCCCTTGATTTCAAGCCTTTCTCAATGCCTTCAACACACCCTCCATTTTTTTCTTTGCCTTGCACTTCTGATACCCTGAAGGAGAGTCCACATGAAGTTCGAGGGAATGGGACCCTAATCGAATTCCTATTAGGCTCTTAAATCAATTGTTAAAAACAGAGTGTTAACAACTGGTTCCACGAGGGATGCTATCCTCCCAGTGAGGTAGCAAAGAACCCCCGTAGACCAAGTGCTGAACCATTGGGCTGCCTTCAATCTTCCTTTGACATCTCCATTCTGCTTTGAGTTATCACTTCAGCGAATTTGTGCCACTCTTGAAAATAATGCTGGTGACTGTAAACCTGTGCTGGTAATTGAAAAATGAAAACAAACTAAAACAGTAATGAAGGAAATGCTCGATAACAGCCGGGCTTATTTTTTTCCTACCTACTCTACCTAAATTTGTGCACAAATCTGATTAAGTGAAATCAGACTTTCAATGAAGCCAGTCAAGCAACTTGCCTAATATTTTTTTTCTTTCATCGTGCTTGATGGACATAAATGAAATAGATAATGGGAGAAGGAAATGATAAACAAATTGATCTTCAACGCAGGGACACAACCAATCACTGCCTTCACCCAGACCCTCCATGTATTCGGCCATGGGGTCATAGAAATTACGGCAACCTCCAGTACGCTCTGTCACCTACTCATGGGAAAGCCGTCTGGAGCTTCCTTCTTCTAGATATTTGTCAGGCTAACACTTGGAAGATTACAGAAAAGGACCCACATAATCTTTCTTCAATGGAACATCCCGCTTTTTGCTCAAAATTTCTGTAACAGGAGCTTGATGTGCTTCAAGAGGGAAGTCCCCTGCTTCTCCAGTGGAATCGAGTAGGCATATTCCTCCTATGTGAGGTGGCGCTACTAAAGGCGGAATATAAGAAAACATGTTTATTTGGAGGCCGTTGCATCTGTATTCATAGCTTTTCCCTTCACTACAGATTCCCAATGTATTAGTAGCATGAAGGGAATCGCCGGGCTGGGTCTTCTTATCGTCTTCTTTCTTGTACAGGTTTCTGGCCTACACCATCTCTGTTTCTTTCTGCTTTTTCTTAGAGGCCTTAATCATGTGTCATATTAATTCAAAAGAGGCATAAAAAAAGGGTAGGCTATCACCTCTAGTGCCCTTATCGTCCTTCCCAGCTTCAACCTTCTGACTTTGCATTGCATCTTGATTCCTTTCATTAGCAGGCTTTGTTTCAATAGCTGGCTCATCAGGCGTATTCTGTAGGTACTCTTCCTCATATTCATCGTACACAAGCATACCAAAATCCTTCTTAAAATCATCCTTTGCGGACCAGGAGTGGTGCAGGTCGCCATCTTCAGAGAACAATCCCGTAGTACTGCCTACTCCAGCCTCAGGATGACCATCTTTCTACATACCAGGAGAGAGATTTGACGTGCCAGATACTTTCCCATTATGCTTGTAGGGCCCAACCAATTTGCATGTGTCTTTTATTTCACCACCACTGTGATGATCTGACAATTTCTTGGATATATTAAGGTCTTCCTCAACCTCCAAACAATCAGCGAACATCTACTGCAGGGTGGTTGATTTTCTCTCCAAAAGAAGCAAGGATAGGGCAGGAGAAAAGGCGGCTGCATAATAGATATTAGCAGCGTTCTCAAGAGGTTGGAATTCCTTAGGCATGTTATAATAAAAGATTGCAAATCTTCTATTAAAACTAGATATGGCCTCATCCTCATTCCTCCTCAAGGAATAAAACTCTGAAAGTATTTGCTCCAATGGCCTTCTCCTACCCCAAAACTTTAAGAAGGTGCAAGAAAACTCTTCCCAAGTGTTGATCGACTTAGGTTGCAAATGTTTAAACCATACTTTGGCATCCCCTTTCAAAGACAGAGCAAAATCTCGCATGCATACATCATCATGATCTATCTCAAAAAGGTCTGAGAAATGTTCAAAGGCTTGTAAATGTTTCTCACCAGTCAAGTCTTGGGATTCTTTATCAAAATTGGGCAGGTATTTGTAATATCTCGCGGGAAAATCATGGAGGATGGGAGGAAGTTGTAGTGGCTTGTATCGGCTTGGAGAAATAGGAGAGACAAGGTTAGGCACGATAGCCAAGCTATCGTCCAAGGTCTCATGGATTTCACAGGGGTGTCCTTTGACATCGTGAGCCCCTGGATAAAAATCTAGGCCATAATCAGATGTACAAGAAGACGCAACGCTTTCGGTTCGTAAAGAAGGATAAACATGAATATATTCATAGCTCTGTTCATAATGAGATGAACCATAGAAGGATGTTTTGATAGATATGGGAAAAGATAAGAGCAAAATTACAAGATAGGATAAGGAATCCTGGAATAAATGTAGACCTGAGTATCTGGACCTTCCGTCATGCATTTCTAAGATTTATAAGGGGTCCCTTGTCCAGACGGAATCTGCCCGCTCTCCTCGACCATTTGATTTCTGGGTCACACCACCAGCAGAGTCGCTGAAGTATGAATCCTTCAAGAGTGGAGTCACCAGGTGAAAAGTGCTCAACCTTCTTGATGTTTGGTCAATTGTTCACCATCAACAACCAGATCTGAATCTTTGTCATTCTTCCCAGGGAGGATATTCAATTTTGTCCCCGGCAATGCCGCCAGTTTGTTGGCACCAGGATTTTGGGCCCCCAAGGTCGAGCACAAAGGGGGGAGGGGCCTTGCTCCTAGGAAACAACAGAACCACTTTAGACTGCACCTCCGGCCCTGCGCAGTCAGAGAGGGATCTCTCGTTCGTCTTTGGAGTTTAATCCTCGTAAGATTTTCAGTCAAGGATAATCAGGGGGCCAAGATCTTGAATGGGACAAAGTGTATGAAGGTGAGATGCAAGGTGGGATTATCAGGGTGGGACCCATTGGAAATGGAGTCGAGAACCTGCGTAGTGAACACTTGCAAGAGGAAAGGAAGGCGTAGGGTTGTGAACAGAGGCAAGGTAGTCGCTGATCTCCCAATTAGGAGATATTTAGTGGGCGGTTGGAGGACGATAGAGAGAACAACCCATCACGTGGAGCACCAGCGAGATGAATTCCACGCAACTTTAGAAGAACAATTGATAAATGTTTGGAACAACAGCCGGAGCATAACGAGTATGAATTCCTAACTACTATACCCTAATTTGCAGACATGAAAGAAATCAACAGACTGGAGTGAAAACAAGAAATACATTACACGTAAAAGAAGATACATATTGGGAAAATAAACGACACATGAATTTCTTCTATGATGAACAACTCCTCCTCTGCAATTTTATTCATAACACAGGCATCAAATCTTATTTACAATGGAGAGCCTCAGCCCTAGAATGTTTCCCAATCCAGCCAACTCCTTTTTCCTCCCTCTATCGGGAGTGTATTTATACTATTCTAATTCTGAGACTACCGAACATAAAAGTGTTACAAGTCATAATCATGCGTTAACTGTACAGGGAGTGGACTATTGTCACGTTTTACAACAATAAACATCATGGCGCTGGCGGTCGCATTCAGCTCGAGTAACAATTTGACGTGCTTGGCCGCCATGACGGATTATGAGTATGATGCCTCTTTCTCTGCCCGGAGCGTGTGCTTCCGCCATGTTCAAATGAAGCTTTCTGCATGGGCACACGCTGCCAAGGTAGTTGGCATATTTCCCTGGTTCGATCACATCCGCCACGTCCTTCCTCACTGGGTAAGACTGTTAGTCATGGGCTATGGAAGAAGTGCTGCATTGCTTCTGGTTGAGATGGACCTGTTGGGTGGTTTTTCATTCTTGTACTCCTCACCTCCAATGAGGTGAGCTCTCCCACATGAACTAGGGTGTAGCGTATCTACACAAAGCCCATCACCCTCAGAAAGTGGACTTTAGAAACAGGGCTGTTAGGGATTTGAACCCCTGACGCTCCCATCTGAACATATGCTTATACAAGGAATAGTCAATGACTTTCCCCTTCTATGGAGGCTTTGGTGGGTGCGATGCTATCAGGGGTTCCTGGAAAAACACTTACGGGGAGTAAGTGTCCAGGCCCCGCGTCATTGGGGGCACGGGTATCACTTCTGGACCTCGATGGCTGGTGTCATTCTTGGCATGCAATACTAAAGTGACTGGTGAGTGTGGAAGCTTCCCACCAACCATAAATACCCCTAGATGGACAAGCTTCTCAAACCAAATCTTCATCGTCAAACTTTTCGAGCCTTTGCAGATTCGCAGAGAAGTAGAACTCCCGTTCTGGAGATATGTTAGTTCACTCCTGTTGAACTAAAAGCAGTATATATAAGGATTTGAGACTAACTCTCGAAATGGCTGATCAACATTCCTGCACACTCTGTCATCAAGTGTATTTGGTATCCACATGTGTGAGGGCGTGAGCAGAGTGATCCTTTACTTGTTGGAAATATAGTCACTTTGCTTCATTGGTCGTGGTGCCTTACCATCTACTGTGGGAAGCATTTGTGGATGCCATCTGGTACAATAGATCCATGCTGCAAATTTCATGAAGTGGACATTCCCATGTTTCCTTTCTCTTTTGAAGTAGGAAACATAATGGTCTCCCGCATCGTGCTGGATTTTCCTCGTGTGAGTAGCGGCTTCGCCGATTACTTTCCTCATTTCCATAGGCCAACTCACACAAGAGCCACCTATCTTTACATGACATCACTCTGCCAAAGGGATGATTCCACCGCTACGAGTGCTACAAATGGCGTCAGAAAAATCAGCCAATCCACAAAGATGCAGATTACACGCGTGAACGTCTCCTCCGCTGTCATCTCTGCACTGGATGTTAAATCAAATACCCTGGGAGCCATCTTAGCCATCCGATCCGAGGAATATTTCATGTCCACCATCCATGTTCCATCCCTTATGCCGCCAACTTTTCTCCTTTGAACACGGTGGGTAGTTTTGGATTGTGACATGTTCTCGACCGTTGATCGCGACCGATCCTTCACACAGTTGTAGATATGAGTGGGCCCCACTATCTTTCGCAATGAGAAGCTTTGGTATTCATCTATGCTACTCCTTTCTTATCGTGGCCATTGATATTCGCGAATACTACCCCTCCTTCATGATTTGAAATCGCGGCTTTTACCCGTGCATGTATGGCTTGTGAAATTGATTGAGGCCGTAGATCTAACTCAGATCTCATCTCGAGCGTAGAATGTTTCTAAATTTTAATCCATTTCGCAATCCGGAAACGCAGCTTTGGTCGAGCATGTACTCTCACGTGAAATGGTTTAGAGACATCGATCCACCTCCGATCAATCTCAGCCTTTGATTTCGATCCTTGCTCAACACCTTCAGCACACCCTCCCTTTTCTTCTTTTCCTTGCACTTCTGATACCCTGAGGGAGAGTCCACATGAAGTTCGAGGGAATGGGACTTTCATCGAATTCCTATCAGGCTCTAAAATCAACTGTTAAAAACAGAGTGTTAACAGTATGCAAGATTTTTTGGGCAAGGTAGACATGACCCAAGTTTCAACACACTTTGTTGGCACAATTTTAAAAAATTTACCCAATGATGTGAAATTACAATACATGTTACTTAGAAAAACCCTAATTTTGGAAATCATTGAATAAAACAACATCCATACCATGTGATCACAGTAAAAAAGTGTTTGTAGGTGTAATATGATATCACAAGTTCAACAAAATCAATAGTGAGTCGATCTGAGTCTCAGTTATCAGTTTATGAAGAGTTTCAAATCACTTCCTAAAGTCATTTAGGGACACGTTCCTAAATTCTGCTGAAGGCATAAAAACCAATCTAAGTAGCATAATTGAGTGCCGTAACCTCTTGCAATTTTGTTTTGGAAAGGTGACATGACTAGAATTTCCACAGACTATGTTGGCACAATTATGAAAAACATACCCTTTGATACGAAAATTGCATTGCATAATACTTTGTAAAAACCTACTTTTAAAAGTAATAGTATGAAACAACATCTAGTCCATGGAATCATGGGAGAGAAATGTCTCTATGTGTAATCCGATATCACAAGTCCAACGGAATTGATAGATAATTTATTTTGTCCAAGTTATTGATTTATTATGATTTTCAACTCGCTTCATAAAGCCATTCAGAGACACTTGCCCAATTTCTACCCAGGGATAAAAATGAATTTGAACAACATAATTGAGCTCTATTAGCTCTTGGAATATTGTTTGGGAAAGGATGAATGAACCAAATATCCACATGCCCTTTTGGAATAATTTTAAAAATTTACCATTTGATTCAAAAATTGCATTGCATGTTACTTAACAAAAGCATAGTTCCAAAAATCATAGAATAAAACAATATTGGGTCCATTGACTCATAGGAGAGGGGTGTACCTAGGTGTATTTTAATATCAGGAGTCTAAATAATTAACAGATTGTCGATATGAGTCCTAAATATAATTTTATGGTGATTTTTGAATCGCTTCCTAAATACAATTAGGGATAGTTACCCAACTTCTACTTAGGGCATAAAAACCAATCCAAGATGCATAATTGACTACTATAAACTCCAGAAAACATAAACCAAATGTCCACATGCTTTGTTGGCACAATTTTCCAAAATTTATCCCATGATGTAAAAATTGCATTGCATGTTACCTTGCAAAACCCTAGTTTCAAAAATCGTTGAATAAAACAATAGAGATTCCCCAAACTCATGGGAAGGGACATATGTATTTGAAATATGAGATTGTGAGTCCAATGGAATTGATGATTCATGTATCCAAGTCTCAATTACCATTTTATGGCAAGCTTCAACTCGTTTACTAAATCCATTTAGGGACACTTTCCCAGTTTCTACCATGGGCATAAAAACTAATCCAAGGCAACATCTATGAGTGCTTTGACCGCCTACAAATTTGTTTGGGTAAGGATAAAATGAACATTATTTCCACATGCTTTGTTGGTTGATTTAAAAAAAATACCTCATGATGCAAAATTTCGTTGCATCTTACTTAACAAAATCCTAGTTTCAGAAATCGTTGAATATAATAATATCCAGTCCATGGTGTCACGAGAGAGGGGTGTCTCTAGGTGTAATAAAATGTCACAAATCCAATGAAACAAATTATTAGTTTATGTAATTCTTGGTTATCATTTTATGGTGAGTTTCAACTCACTACCTATAGCCATTCATGGACACTTGCCAAATTTTTACTGGGGGCATAAAAAGCAATCCAAGCAGCAAAATTGAGTGATGTAACTTGATACAAATTGGTTTGAGAAATGATTAAATGATCATGATGTTCACACATTATATTTGCATCATTTTAAAAAATTTACCCTCTGATGCAAAAATTGCATTGCATGTTACTTAACAAAACTGTAGTTCTGAAAATCGTTGAATAAAACAAGACTTGGTGCATGGGATCATTGGATAGGGGTGTCCCTAGGTGTAATACGATGTCATAGGACTAGTGTAATGAATTGTTCATTGATGCATGTATCATTAATAAATTTATAGTGTTAAATCCAAGCATAAGAACCATCCACAATGAGATGAAATATGAAAGGACCCATCATTACACTAAAAAAGGACAATAAATAAGGAACATAATGTATGTTTTATTGTATTGTGTGGACATAGACACATATGTTGAGTATAAGCATTAGATTATGATAATCACATTAACACACATGAGAGGATCATTGGGAACCTGAGAGGACATGTGGCCCACAATTATGGTATTAACACCTTGCATACAAACACTTGGGTATTACCATGGAAGAGGAGCACATGACTAACATATTGTTGGAGAGTGCACCCTCTTATATGACGGGTGCTCAAACCTAGGAGAATAATTCTTGGAGGGTGTTTCATATTAAGGGTTAGATAAATCCTAGTATGAGACATGTATGATTCTTGTATTTTAAAACACTTCATGTGATGCTTCTTTATTGGTTACATGTATGGACATAAGTTCTTATGTTATGTTATCTTCCCTCACTAAATCTATACATAAATGGAGTATAAAATTATATTAATAGTTATACCAATGTATTGTATACCATCTTTATAATTGTCTTGGATATGCCTTGTAGACATCGAGACTCTAATATTGGTGAGTAAATCTTAGGAAACGACAAGAAAAGAGAGAGATATCTTGGATATTATTTGATAGATTTCTCTTGTGAGATGCTACGGTTTGTGATATGCAAGAGCACCTAGAGAAGAATATGGTGGTGGAGGTGATGATCATTTATCTTATTATTCTTATTCTAGATCTATGATTTTAACTCTATTAAAAGACACGAGGAAACGAACTAGTGACTTGGATGATATTGTAGCCTCATTCTTATGTGATGTATGGAGGATAGGGAAAGATCATGGAAATCCTAGCTTGATGATTTTTGATATTGGTGAAATGCATTGCTTAGAAGAAAACTCATTTATTTCTTATCATGTTACTCAAGGAGGGATTTACAGTGTTAATAATATCCCGTTGAGGATGTTTAGTGGAGTGACCAACTTTAATTGGGAGTTGTTCCTATCTAGGAGGAGATGGTAGCTAGGGTTTTCATATGGTTTCCCTAGATGAGGTTTGGATAGCTTAATATTTATCATATTCATAATGATTTTTTTATATGTTTTTGTACTTTATCTTAGCCATCACTTTGTGTACTTGAATATTTGAATTTCATCTTATATTATCTTCATGATGAGTAGATTTTAACCCTGGTTATGCATGATAATTTTACATAACAATGAGTTGAATTAGTTACATGATATAAAACATATTTAGAAGAAAAAGGAGCATGTTATCTATTGTAATATAATATTTCAGATTTGTAATTTCCTAGGGAAGTGTTTTCTAAGGGATATGACTTGTTGGCATTAAATACACTTATTTAACTTTATTTTCTTGGGATGCTTGGTGAATTGGGTTGGATAAAAATGAAATATTAGAAGTTGTAATTTAATATGTTAAATTTATCCCTAATGCCGAAATTTAATAGGAAATAGGTCCAGGAAACCTCAGGATTGAGATGAAATATTGGAAGTTGTATTGATTGCTTGGATCCCAAAATTTCTATAGTTGGATTTTTTTTTCACAAACAAAAATGCTTTGTTAGCTAAGCTAATCACTGGCCTCTTAGATCATATGTATCAAGTTACTATAATTAATACAAATATTTAGTACCATATTTCATGAATTACAAAAATAGGGATGTATAGGGTAGTTGTGGTTAATTCCATAAAAGTAGTGACATATTGAATTGACTCATATATTCCCATTTTTTTCTAGAATATAGCTCCAATAATGTATTGTTTTTTTCTGAATTGAAAATCATTATGCTCACCAACAAATAATTTTGATGATGTGTTTCATAGTAAACATGGCTGGTCTTGTAGTGCCCCAACTTAACTTTGCAACTTGATTTACACATGATAACTTCTTCCTACATTTTGATTTTGCAAATGAGTTGTTGTACTAGAGTATAGTTGGGTCAACTTTACCATATCAATTATCAACTAATAGATTTTTCCTTTAGAAGTAGACTTATGTAATGGTTTTAGTTGGAATTATCATCGAAACCAACTCCTCATGTTCTTCGTCATAGTTTTGTTATTAACCTACATTTTAATATCAGTCTAGTTCCATCTTACAACATCACGTATTTTAGCATTGACTTAATTCTATATCATTATAGAGTTAAATATTGTTGTTTTGGATTGCATTCTTTGGGATGACGCATCATTTTAGTGCCATAAAGTGTTGATATAAGATACAAACTTAGGATAAAATACCATTGTGGCATTATGCAATGTACACTTTTGTGTATTTGGATGTAATTTTTTATTATAACACATGTTCTATGCACCAATGTATCTAAACTTATTATACAGTAGGTTGGAGCCTACATATTACTGAGTTGGTTCTCAATTGTGGAGATTGGTGTCTCTAGTAAGTTGGTGCGTACATATTATTGAGTAGGTGCTCAGCTGAGGAGATTGGTGTCTCTAGTAGGTTGGTGCCTACATGTTGTTGAGTTGGTGATTATTTGAGGTGATTTGTGCCTCCAATAAATTGGTGATTACAAAATTTGTATCACTCATTTGGTTCCTAAATGAATATATAAAGCTAAGATTTTATGGTTTCCTCTAGAAAGGGTTTGCACAATAAATTCTATGTACGGTGATTTGAGTTTATGTTCATTTACTATTTCAAAGTGGATGAATGATTGATGAATGTTTAAAGCAAGAAAAAACAACTTATAATGATTCAAACTGCCCATGTTTTTAACCAAATCCCAACAATTGGTATCAGAGCAGGTTTCTCTAGAAATTTTTTTAATCACTAGAAGGAATATGTCAGGAGAACACATGGAAATCAAAACCAAGATTGATGAAGAAGAGAACAATGAGAAGGTATCTTATCAGGAAAAGATCCTTTGTTTGATGGATCAAACTAAGCAACATGGAGCATACAATTGAAGACATATTTGAAGACCCTTACGTTATATATGTAGGATTCAATTATGATAGGTTATATATCCCCAACCACTCCTTCAATAGATGCAACTACAAAAGAGTCAAGAGAAAAGAATACAAAAACAATGGATGCCATTTTGAGTTCCCTACTAGTGCCATCAACTAAAAATTTTTGAGACAAGATACAAAATATATATGAAGAGAGCTCTGATGATTCTTCCAACCGTAAATAAGAGAGAGAATAAGTACAATATGTGAGAAAGATAAACGGAGGACCTGGAAAATACAAAGATAAGCTACTCTTCAAGTGCATTAATTGTGATAGAATAATTCATTTTGTGGCTAAGTGTCCATATGCAAGGAAATATATTGATGATGAAGAATAATCTCTCTCCATTACCATGGAAACAAAGTATAATGATGAAGAAAATTGTAAAGTCCGCTTCACCCAATTTGACCCACAGGAGGGGACATTAACTAAAATCAGACTTCTAAATGTTTCCCTATAACCAGATTACAAATTGCATAATATTTAAAAGACACGTGCAGATTTATAAATAACATACATGATGGAAATAACTCTATCCACACACATCTAGCATGTAATTACCAACATAATCATTACAGACATCAAATAAAAAACGTTGCACATTGAAATGGAAAAGAACACTTATATTTAAACAACGTAGATCTAAGCAATTGAATGTGTAAGAGTGATTTTCCACCCAATTGTAGGCACTCTATCCAACATATACTCTTTTTGCTGAGAGACCACCTCCAAACTGAGCTATGAGGCCATCGGGGTGAAGGAAACACCTACATCTTTCTCTCTCGCAGCCCACAACCCATTCTTCTCTCTATTGTTAGAAAAATTATCATACATAGCTCTTTAGGGATCTCACTTATCCCTCACATCCTTGGCTCAAACAATACATGTGCCACACAAAACCCTACAATGGTCAGGATCCCCCTTCGTTCCATGGTTCTCTTGGGAGATCCATCTTGCTAGGTGCTTTCAGTGTGTGCATAGAAGGAGGCTAATATGGTGTATGATGTTGGAGAACCACTTGGAGCCTCAATTAAAGGATTCTCAAGAATGCTAAAGAAACAAAAGTTAATGGGTAAGGGTTCCTAGCTTTTCCAAACTATGCACTCAACTAGAACAATCTATTTTCCCTTATGAATAACTCTGTCTCTAAATTTAAATTTATGGGTTATACAATTTGGTAATTGGACATGAACAAGCAAAAGGAGATATGCATAGTGTAGATATGTATGGAAAAATGAGAGAATGAGGGTTGAATCCAAGGGACATGAGATAATGGTGAAAATAAAACTGACATAGATTATTACCATAGAAGAACGAACTCATGACAATTGTAGTCTGAATTCTAGAACCTGAAAAAACTATCACAAAATTGCAATCAACCCTGTACTTCAATAACTGCTTGAGGTGACCTTTCCCACCAACCTCAAACATGCATTCAATGATTGGAAATAGTCAAAAAGAATATAATTGGCTTATTCAAGGCACATGGAAGAATTTAAATGATTTCTAAGGTTGACACTTCGAAGAAAAAGATTTATTCTCCCATAGACCTTGTTTCCTCTTCCCCTCTAGTGGAATCATAGCCCCTCTAGTGCTCTTTACAGAACCATCTTAGGCCGTTTTATTATTTATAGACAATACTTACATATATTTTGAGTTAGCATGACAATCCAATGATATGGTCCAAATAAAAATATTTACATCATACGTGCCTAGCCATTCACTAATCGGGCCTTGGATTTAAGCTCCGCACTAGGAATCCATACTAGCTTAATTAGATAATTTATATACTTTTGGTTAAATATATTCAAAATCAAAATTGGAGACATTAAAATACCCTCCCCCTTGGAATAACACCATCCTCAATGTTTTCTCAAAATTAAAAGAAAAATGGATTTCCTCTTTAACGACATCCTCCAACTCCCACGTAGCCTCATTGAGACCAAAGTGCTTCCAATACACCTTTACTTGTCTGATGGGTCAATTCCAGAGTAGTGTCACCTTCCTGTCTAGGATGCATAGACATTAGGTTTGGAACTATCCCTCGGGTTCCACTTGGATCACATCCCAATCAATCACATGGTTAGGATCATGTACAAAGTTTATTAAGCAAAGAAACATGGAAAACATGATGAGTTCTAGTGTTAGTAGGAAATGAAATTTTATATGCAATTGACCCTATTCTCTCAAGCACTTTAAATGACCCACAATATATTGGTGATAGCTTGGCACAACTTCCAAGCTTCAAGTAAATTTTCCTTGGCCTCACTCTGAGGTAAACATGACCCCCAAAATCAAACCCCCTATGTACTCTATTCTTATTTGTAAATATATTTTGTCTCTCTTGAATTATCTATAAATTTTGCCTAATTTTTGCAACTTCCTATTCCATTTCTTTAAGCAATTCCGACCCAATTACAATTATGTTCACAGAATTATCCCAAATAACTAGGGTTCTACACCTTCTACCATACAAAAATTCAAATGGACTCATTCCCAATGATTCTTGCTGCCCATTATTATATGCAAACTCTACAAAGTGTAGATAATCTTTCCACTTGGATGGTTTGTCCATCATGTACATGTGTAGCATGTCTTCAAGCATCCGATTTACTCTTTCTATTTTCCCATCTTCTTGTGGATGGAAGAAGGTAGTACTAAAGTTCAACTGTGTACCCAAATATGCAAAAAGGATTTTCCATAAATTTGAGGTGAACTTGGTATTCCTATATGAAATTATTGCCTTAGTAAACCCATGCAACTTGAAAATTTCCTTCATAAATATATTTGCAATGCCATCTGTTTCAGATGTGGATTTAAATGGTATAAAATGTGTTGATTTTGATAATTTATCCACCACCACCATGATGGAATCATGCTTCCTCACTATCATTTGTAACGTTCTAATAAAATACATGGAAATCACTTCCCATTTCCATTTCAAAATTTGCAAAGGATGTGTCAAACCTGCTGGGTGTTGATGCTCAACCTTCACTTACTGACATTTCATACACTTAGATATATATTCAACATTGTATTTTTTTCATTCCTGGAAAAAAAATATTGCTTTGTGGATGTAGCAATTGTTTTGTGGCATCCAAGGTGACCGAGATATGGAATTTTATGGATTTCATGCATAAAATTCTCCTCAAGGTTTCCACATTGGAATATAAATCCCGTTTTTATAAATAAGAAGTCTGACATCTTCCAAACGATAACATTCATACCTCTTTTGTAAATTATGCTGCTATAATTTTCCTTTTATTTGCAAATATAGTTCATCTTCAACAATATAGTTAACAATCAGTTGCCTCAAATATGATTGGTAGGTACTCACAACTGCCACATGCATTGAATGTACTTTTATACTAAGTGCATCTACCACTTTATTTTCCTTACCCTTTATGTTTTTGATCTCAAAATCAAATTCACATAAAAAATTCCAACCATCTACCTTGTTTGGCATTTAATGTTGGCTGCTGAAACAAATATTTTAGATGATCCAGGAGGATCTTCCCAATCGATCAAAATTAAAGTCTTCAAAATGAATACAAAAGATTACAATTGCGTAGAGCTTGGAGAGAGCTTTCCAGCAACGTTAGTTTCATGTAAAATGGACTTTGGATGTGAAATTTATTTAGTTCTGAACTTTCAATGAAATAGGTAAAATTGACAAAATGGGGTGCCACGTGACACCACTGTAAGGGTGACATGTGGCCTGTACAACGTTGATGTGGCACCACCATAGAGCTCCATATGGAATGCATAGTTGGCAGGTATAGTCATCAGAGAAGTGATGTGGGCCATATGGAATGCATAGTTGGCAGGTATAGTCATAGTTGAGCAATTCTTTAAAATTCAATATAAATCAACGATACCTAATACACTCCTAATAATACATAATATCATACACATCTGTCCAACAAAAACAAATAACATCGATATCTCAGAGCTAACCCAACCAAACATGGATCCCTATACCATAGTTTGCGGCATATTACGTTCTATAGTATGATTGGGCGGAGTTATAATATACAACCACTATTACATACCCCAAATTAACCATAATTCAAGGGAAATCATATCCAATATATTTTATATATGCCACATTACTTTGGAAGTTTTGATTTTATGCCAAAAAGGGGAGCTCATCATGGATTTTTAACACAAAGATTACATCATATACTATTTCATTACCATATTTATATTATATGGTTTTGATTTTGGGATGTTGAGCCATAGATTTCGTTTCAAAAATATATTTTATATATTTATGTTGTAGATTTTATAACAAAAATATATTTATATTATATGTGTTTTGGTTTGGATTACCATATAATTTGGGATTATTATATATTTCATTCCAAAATGGTACTTTAAGGTTAACTTACTATATATATTTTTATCCTATTTAATTGGGATCAAATATTTGTAAATCCTTTTATATTTGGAGAAGAATTATGAAACTTTGACTATATAAATCAATGCATTTTATTATAAAAAATGCATGTAAAGTGTTTTGAAAGTGAATGGTAATAATGCCATTATTCATTTATAAAGCTTGTAAGTTGCTATTTTTTGGTAAGAGATTTTGTAGCCACTCTTGAGAGGCTGAGAGTGAGAGGCTTTATGATTGAAAGCATAAGTCTTTTCTTGAAATTGCATGAAGGAAGAAAGTATTTTGTAAGCTGTTCAAGCATTTTACTTTGAAGACTAATAGAATTGGTCTTGATTGGAGCTGGACCCAGAGATGTAGCCCGGGAGGGGTAAACTCCATTATCATCTTCTGTATACAAATTTCATTGTTTGCATCTCTTTTATGTAATCACGTGTTTCATTTTTTCTCTCTAATTTTTGCCATTTAAAGATTTTTTTTAATGAGTTTAAGCATACAAAATTTCACATGCAAATAATGGTTATAAATATCCTGTCATTTTTGGATCAAGTTTGGTATCATAACCATTGCATTGTGAGTTTGGGAATGTTAACCATATCAAGGCTAAAGCAAGGTGAATGTGTGCTTAAGGCATTTAATCCAGATATTGTACGTGCACATCACAGAAAGAAAATGGCGGATGCAGAATACCGAGAAGAAGATGAGAAGGCCTTCCACAAGGCTTTCTATTAGATGGCATACATCATAGACAAATTGTTTGCATATTATCAAGAGATGTTGGGAAAGAAGAAAACAAAGAAATAGAAATCACAGGAAAATGCTTTGGGAAAATGAGGAGACCCTTTTGAGCCTTCTTCTCCCTCCTTTTCTTCTTCTTCTGAAAGCTCTAATACTGCTTCTTCAAATCCAAAGAAACAACCTGAGAAGGATAAGTCTAATTTACCTTAGTTGAAACTTGATATTAAGTTTAATTTGCCTACATATAATGGTGAATTAACGTAGAGAATATAGATGATTTGATCAGGCAAATTGAGGTGTATTTCAAGATCCAAAAGCTTGCAAATGATAAAGCAAATGTCCAGTTGGTTTACTCTTCGTCTTGGAGGCACCACAGTCATATGGTGGGAGAGTAAGACACATGAAGTACTCCTTACAAAAGGTAAAATTATTTCTTCTGGTATGAATTTACTTTTGTGTTAAAAAATAAATTTTATCCATTAGGCTACATACAACAAGCTATGATGGATTGGAAAAACTTAAGGCAAGGTAAATGTTATAATGTACAAGAATATACTCAGGAATTCGGAAAGAGAGCTTTGATATTGGGTATACCTCTTTACACTCAGGAAACTCTTCTCAAGTTTATTGGAGGATTACACAGTTATTTACGTCATACAATACTTATGTTTAATCCTATTAACCTTGACGATGTATGTGTGCAAGATACACACATTGAATCCAAAGGGAAGAGTGCCCATGATAAATTTTCTTCAGCTGAATCCAACCAATCAAAAGAAGGCAAGGCAAAAGGGAAGAGCAAGCATATTGTTAGCACTCTGTTTGCAACAGTTGAGTTATGGGCTTGGAAGAATTTGAAAAGGGTCATGTTCAATGAAGAATTATACAAGCACCCCTCAGGTTATCCAATCAAAATTTTTCGTCGGTTAAGGCCGTCTGATGGAGAAGAGACCTTGATCTACGGTGGTAGATCCTTCCAAAGGTCAAGACATGCAGCAACAAAAGTGAGCCAGTTTGGGTGTGCTGATGGTTGGTGAGCCAATCTTTAGATGCCCACACCTCCAGTGGTACATTTACTGGACACCTATGTCCCGTAGGTTTTTTTCGAAGAGCCCTTGACACCATCGTTGCCTCCAAAGCCTCCGCACAAGAAGACAGTCCTAGGCTACACTCTGTGGGAGCAGTTGTTCGGATGGGAGCATCAGGGGTCTAATTCCTGCACAACCCTATTTGTGAATTCCACTTGCCAAAGGTTATGGGGATGGTGGAGGTACACTCCATCGTATTTCCTATGGGAGAGCCCACCTCACAGAAGACGAGGAGTGCAAGAATGACAAGCCACTGCAAAGGCTTGCCTTTTCTAGAAGTAATACAGCCCTTCTTCTAGACCCCTAGTCTTACAGTGTTACCCAGAGAGAGAGGGGCTGCAGAGAAGGTTGAGCAGGTAAGAGACACAAATCGCCTTGCCAGTTTGCGTCCATGCAGAAAGGTGATTTTGAACACGGAGGAGACACAAAGGAAGGGGCATAAAGGGCACTATGCTAACTTGACAAACCGACTAGGGAGTCCAAAACCCAAACAATGGTGACTCTCCTGAAAGCAACCAGAAGGCATCGTCCTCGAGGTCTGCAAGTGCAGCAACAGAAACACTTATTCCATAATGTCTATCAATATTTGTAAATCGTGGCGATAGTACCACACTCTAAATGGTTAGTGTCTAATTGTGATTGAAAACTTTTTCCAAGGTTTTGTTTCGGGGATTAGCCTCAGGTCTAAGATAGTATAAATATACTCCTAGTAGAGGGAGATAAGGGTTGGTTGGAAAAATTTCAAGGGCCGAGGATCTCCATTGTAATTTATTTCTGGCTTTCCGTGATGTGAACAAAATTGCAGAGGAATGATAATTATTCATGGTAGAGATTCCTGCGTCATCTTTTCTTTCAATATGTAACTTCCTTACGTGAATGTTTATCCTGTTTTCATTCTAGTTTGTTATTTGCTCTCATGTTTGGACAGTAGTGTATAAGGGCCAAAATTCATCCTGTATGCTCTCGGCTCTTTGTTTCAAACATTTTTAAACAATTTCTTCTAAAGTCACGCAGAATTCATCTTGTAAATGCTCTGCGTGATGGACTATTTCCTCTCATCCACTAGTCACCTGCTAAATATCTCTTGATTGAAAGATGGGCGGATACCTTGCCTCTGTCTGTAAATTTTCACAATTCTTTACCTCCCGCAACACGTTCCATACCAGGACTGTCGAATCCATTGCCTAATGGTCCTCCTCTCTGATCATCCCACCTACACCTTATAACAACATACTTGCCCCATTCAGGAATCTGACCTCCTGGCCATTCTCGATTGAATATCTTGCATGAGCAAATTTGGTAAGTAAACGAGAGATACCTCTCTGACTGTGTTGGGCCAGGAGCGCAGTCTAAAGCGGTTCTGTTGTTACCTGGGGACGAGCCTTCCGCCAACCTTTGGTTCAATTTTGGTGCTAACACATATAGTGACTGTGAAGAAAGGGGATATAAAGATTTCATGTTCACATTGCCAAAGAGTTGGGCATGATGAAGAGCATTGTTTGAAGAAACAACCAGATCTGAAATTGAAGTGGGATCAACATCAAAGAGGTAAGAAGAAGACCATTGCTACTATTCTGTATGATCTTTGATTTGAAAAAGAGAGGGATGCATGATTCCATCTAAGAGTAATCTCTAAGCACACAAAGATTGATACATTAATTGATAGTGGTTCAAAAGAAAATCTTATATCAGAAAATCTTGTTAATCAACTTGGATTGGAAACTAATTAACTTGGATGGGTATGTAAGAATGCACAGTTGCAAGTAACTAAGCACTATCGAGTAAGGTTTTCCATTAATTCTCATTCATTGATGAAGTTGTTCTAGATGTGATAACTCTTGATATTTGTGGCATGGTGTTGGGAAGTACATATTTGTTTGATAGAAAATCCATCTTCTTTAGGGAGCATAATATGTATCATTTCTTCAAGAATATGATCAAGTACATTGTAAGAGCTCATACGATGAAAAATATTGTATCCATGGTTGCTACAGGGTAGATGAAGATGTTAGTAAATGCAATTAAATGCTTATCTCTTATGGCAATTAAAGATTGTGGTATTGGAAATGGATTAGTATATGTCAATACTAATAAGATGTTACAAGATACATTACAAGTACAACATGGGGAATTGGAGCATGGAAACATATTGGATTGCAGGGAAAGAGATCCATCAGTCCTTACTGCTTCTGTAAAGAAAAATGAGCTTTCATTTTATTTGGCATCTGCATGTTTAGTTTCATGTCTTCTCTTATTACTATTCAGTTCTATTTGGATGATAGCTGTGACATTGGACACAAATTTGTGTAAGGATGATAGAATGATTGAGTTTGTTAGCAACATAATGGTTTTTTTTGTTTTCGTGATGATGAGAAAAATGATTGTTAACCAAGCAGGTTAGATGAATGACACATGTCAAGCAGGACCATGGTGTCCTCACTCTAAGTCTTTTATGCTTTTGGTGGTCTAAAAGATTTCAAGTGGGGAGGTTTGATCCAGGAGGATATTCCCAAGCGATCAAAATTAAAGTCTTTAAAATGCGAACATAATATTACAACTGCGTAGAGCTCAGCGAGAGCTTTCCGACAACATTTGTTTCATGCAAAATGGTATCCAGTTGTGAAAATTATTTAGTTCTAAACTTAAAAAAAAAGGTAAAATTGGCAAAATGTGGTGCCACGTGACACCACTGTAAGGGTGACACATGTCCTGTACGATGTTGACATGTCACCACCACATAACACCATGTGGCATGCATAGTTGGTAGGTAGATTCATCATAAAAGTGATGACAAGTGGCATGCTTGTGGTATATGTGACATATACATGGAGTAATCAAACGCTGCCATGTGACAGTGTAATTAACATGTCACCACCACATAACGCCATGTGACATGCACAGTTAGCAGGTAAATTCATCATAGAAATGATGACAAGTGGTATGATTGTGTTATATATATAGAGCAATCAAAAGCTACCATGTAACAGTCTAATTAACCATAATGTTGTTTTATTCTACACAAAACAATAAAACAATCAAAACCATAATATTGTTTTATTCTACACAAAACAATAAAACAATCAAAAGCTACCATGTAGCAGTCTAATTAACCATAATTGAATGTAGAAATTGAACCTCCAACATCAACTCTAACACTCCAACGCCTTTTCCATTCCTTATACACCCGTTGGTTGTTATAAAAAGTACAAATAAGTTATTTAATATAGAGAATGGTTGTTGGCATATTAAAAGGGACCGGGCTTAGCTCGAACCCCATAAAATGTTCACACGTGGATCTCTATACCATACCATATCCAAGGTTGGGCGGAGTTATAATATACAACCACTATTACATGCCACGAATTAACCATAATTCAAGGGAAATCATATTCAATATATTTTATATATGCCATATTACTTTTGAAGTTTTGATTTTATGCCAAAAAGGAGGAGCACATCATGGATCTTTAAGACAAAGAATAAATCATATAATTTCATTACCATATTTATATTATATGGTTTTGATTTTGGGACGATGAGCCAAAGATTTCATTCCTAAACCATAGATTTTGGGAATTATTATATATTTCAATCCAAAAGGTACTTTATGGTTAACTTACTATATATATCCTTTATCTAATTTAACTGGGATAATTTTTTTTTAAATTTCTTTATATTTGGAGAGGAGTTATGAAACTTTGGGTATATAATCCAATGCATTTTGTCATGAAAAAGAAGAAGAAGCATAAAACATGTTTGAAGAGTGAATAGTAATAATGTTATTCTACATTTTTAAAGTTTTAAAGTTGCTTAGTTTTGGTAAGAGATTTTGTAGTCATTCTTGAGAGGTTGAGAATGAGAGGCTTTATGATTGAAAGACTAAGTTTCTTCTTGAAGCCACATGAAGGAGGAAGACATTTTGTAAGTTGTTCAAACATTTTACTTTGAATACTAATAGAATATGTTCTCATTGGATCTAGACCCAGAGATGTAGCCCAGGAGGGGTGAACTACATTATCATCTTTTGTCTACAATTTTCATGGTTTACATATCTTTTATGTAATCACGTGTTTCATTTGTGCTCTCTAATTTTTGCCATTTAAAGATTTTTTTTGATGAGTTTAAGCATATAATTTTTCACATGCAAATAATGGTTATAAAGAACCTGTCATTTTTGGATCATTAGAACACAATGGATTGTACTTAGTTCAAACTTTCTACCCATTAAATAGTGCTTCCATATTTTCAAAGCATGCACTATGGCTACAAGTTCCAAATATTGGGTAGCATAGTTATTCTCATGCTCTTTCAACTTCCTTGAATCATAGCATACTACATGGTTATCATGAATAAGAAATCCTCAAGTCCATGTTTACATGCATTTGTACACACCACAAAATATTTTTCTGGGTTTGCAATTTTTAGAATGAGAAAATTTTGAAAAGATTTCTCAATAGCTACAAGCTTTCTTCACATTTCAATGTCCACTCAAATTTTATCCCCTTCTTTTGCAAATAAGAGATTAGGTGTGCAACCTTGGGGAATCGTTCATTGAACCTTTTGTTATAACCTGCAAGACCCATAAAATATCTTATATCTGTCACATTCCTTGGAGTTTGCCAATTCGTGATGGCTTCAATCTTCTCGGGGCCCACCGATATTCCTTCCTATGAAATAATGTGTTATGAACATAATAAGTAAAAATAAAATAATAAAATAATTAATAGTTAGGGTGATTAAGAGACACCTCATTTGGGTGAACACTGAATAGTCACAATGAGGACCTATTTATACGGGTTCCTTATCATTGTTAATATAAGCTATTATCTATTCAATATTCAAATTATATTCTTATCCATGACTTATTTAATGTTCCAAGTATTTTGGTAATATTGTGTGTGAGCAAACTATTGTTCAACTCATTTGGTATCAGAGCCCTTCTTGGGCATGCGATTTTGGCTATTAGTGAGAATTTCTCTCGTCCATTGGTTTTTGACCACATATTGGGATTTTTAGGCCTTGTTCTTCATATACCCACATGCCGCAACCATCCATTCCAAGCTTCGTGGCTTCTCCCCAAAAATCTTTTACACCATTCTACCCACACACCTTTTGTAGTTACACTCCCTTCAAAATCCTCTACACTCTTGCTGCACTCACCTTACCTTCTACTCTTCCACTCATCTCTCAATAATTTCTATCCCCTCACACCATGTCAGATAACACTCACTCCTCTCCCTCCATCCCTCGCGAGGCTCTTCACGCGCGATCCCCAACCCTTCCTCCACTTCGAATTCCATTCACTAATTATCCAATCCATTCCCAAATTCACTTCAACACTCCATCCACCATTGATGCCATGCCGTGCATGTGTTAAACCCTGCACACTAAGCATTTCCACGCTTTCTTGTGCACTTCACTTCTCACCCATGGATACAACACCTGCTCCCATGATTGACTTCATATCTCTCCTCCTCCATGCCTTCACACCCTACAACCACATCATCATCTACCTCATTCACAACCCTCCATGCTCCCGCTTGCTCGCTCAATTTCCAACTCTCACACCCATTCATACCTCTCTCATGCGTCCAGCTACCCCTCCCCCTCATCTCACACCTGCTGCCCTCCCATAGCTTCCACCCCACTAGGTCCTCCTGCATCTCTTCCACCTCTCCTTCCTGCGCAGCTCATCCCGCGCTTCCTCTTCAACTCTCACACTCATTCCCTCCATCGTGCATACCCCTCACGCCCTCCCTCACAACTCTTTCCTCGCCCACACTGCCTCTGCGGGCCCTCTTCCACGCCACCTGCTACACGTTTCAACCAAAGCACTGTGAACCCCCCAAAAAAATCCCTGCACGTCCATCCTCTTCCCCTTACTCCACCTCAACCGCCCCTCATCTCCCTCACGCCACTTCCCCTTGTCCTTCCTCCCACAACCTCCACTGCCCTGCAATCCACTGTCGCTCTCCTCCGTAGCCTCCCGCGTCCTTCTCCACAGACACATCACCCACCTACCTATAGCTCTCGCCTGCAACTCTTGCTTCCTCACTCACCTTCCAGCATCCTCCCTTCACCATCTGCGTGACACATGCCATTCTCAATATAAAACCCTAATTTTAATAAATGCAATATTACAAAATACTATTCATATTATTAATATTGATTTCTTATTAAAATTCTAATTTTCAAAACTTTGTATATAGTAATTTATAATAATAACGCTTATTATTATAAAATTACTCTATCCCAAAATTTTAAAATTTTGTTATTATTTATAATAAAATATATTAGTATTATTATAGATAGAGTTATTAATTTTAATAACTATTGGGAAAAAATGAAAAAAATCAAAAGGATTAACGGTTATTATTTATAATTATTATTCTGAAATAATAATTGTTTTTGGAAAAGGAAAATGTTATTTAACCTAATAATAAGAAAAAGACAAGAAGTAGTCGAAGGAAGACAAATATCGTCGAAAAAGTTAAAATCAAAGGATGAATATTCGAAGAAGTCAAAGTCATTTGAAGGCTCGCCAAATAATTCAAAGTCATAAGAACGACTATTTATCATCGAATAAGTCAGAGACCATGGAAGCTTGTTTGCATCTACAAATAAAAAAATAGAAACAAAGTTAAGGAGTTATCAAAGAGACAATGAATATTTACTCTACATGAATACAAAATCGGAAGTACCAGTTGAACTAACAATGATGAAGAACTGACGTAGATATGAAAGAAATTAGAAATTGACCAGTGTTGACAATAGATAAAAGTTCTTCAACAACAAAAATACGACTCTAAAAAGGCACACAAGTTAGAGATCGCAAAAGTAATAAAGCATTATCCAACAATCCCAAAGAAAATTTTTAGATTAAAGAACCATAATAAGATGTTAGTCACAAAAATTAAGATCTTGAAAAAAAATCGGAAGGCAGAACACTCTACAGAAGACATTGAAAGAAAAATTCTAGCCAAGCAGGAAGAAAATAACTGCATCAAAAATCATAACGAAGATATTAAGGAACAACTTAAGAAGTCGAAGATGACAAAAAGTCGTAAAAAGAATTTATTAAGAAGTTTCAAAATGACAACATGCAGTTAGAAAACAAGTTGAAAAATATACATAATGAAACATTAACACATCAAGGGATGAAAATACAACTTCCGACTCAGATCAATGCTCAAAATATGTCACTCGTAAAATAAACTCACATTGTGAAAATTCTCTATCAACATCTCAATGATAAAAAAAAGATATCCTAAAAAGGGAGAAATGTCGAAAGATAATGGTACGAATGTGATCAAAGCTCTCGATGACAGATCAATAGGGAATCCCAACATTCAACAACAAATCAATTTGGGATGGATTGATCCGTTAACATATTGGAAATTATACTCTACACTTAGGATTTCGTATCTACATGTTTCTTAGGCTACGATGTCACAAGGAAATATGTGACAACATTATAAGGCTTTGAGGACAAAGCCTTTGTAAGAGAGACGCAATGTTATGAACATAATGAGTAATAATTAAAAATTAAAATATTTAATAGATAGGGTGATTAAGAGACACCTGATTTTGGTGAATAGTCACCGTGAGGACATATTTATATGGGTCCCTTATCATTGTAAATATCATCTATTATCTATTCAATATTCAAATTACATTCTTATTCATGGCTTATTTAATATTCCAAGTATT
This sequence comes from Pseudotsuga menziesii, assembly GCA_001517045.1. Lineage (NCBI taxonomy): Eukaryota > Viridiplantae > Streptophyta > Pinopsida > Pinales > Pinaceae > Pseudotsuga > Pseudotsuga menziesii. The sequence goes on along the minus strand of LPNX010327271.1, from coordinate 535,125 downwards.
TTGGTAATATTATGTGAGTGAGCTATTGTTCGATTCATAATGTGACCCAAATAATTAATTTTGTTTTTGTAAAAGTCACATTTGCTTAGCTTTGTGTATAATTTATGCTCCCTTAGAAATTTCAAATCCATTACCGAATATTCTTCATGCTCCTTTTTATTCTTAGAATTAATAAAATGCAATCTAGAAAAAAAAGAACAAACTTGTCTAAATACTTGCTGAAAACACTATTCATGAGGCACATGAATGTATCTGGTGAATTGGTGAGACCAAACAACACCACCAAAAACTCATAGTTCCCATACCTTGGTCTAAAGGATTTTTTGTGAATATCTTTTCCTTAATTCTCACTTAATGGTAACCAAACCTCAAGTCAATTTTTGAAAACACTTTTGCTTCTCTTATTTGATAAAAAATATAATCAATTTGAGGCAAGGGATATTTTTTCTTTATTATAACTTTATTTAGCTTCCTTTAATCATACATAATATAAGTGTTCCATCATTCTTTTTCACAAATAGCATGGTTCTACCCATGGAGACACACTTGGACAAATGCACTTCTTTTCAACAATGATTGTACTTGCATTTTCATCTCTAATAATTTTGGTGTACTCGTCATGTAACACATCTTGGAAACTAATGCAACTCATGGCACAAGATCATTTGTAAAATCAATGTCCCTCTTTGGAGGAAGTCCTTGAACTTTATCGAGAAACAAATCCCAGAATTCTTGTAGAACATGATATACCTCCAACTTGGGAATTTCATTTTCTATTTTAACTCAAACATGGGATGCATACAATTTGAAACATTTCATACATAATTTCTTCAACTGCATGAATGAAATATGCCTAACAGAAACTACCTTTGGAATTCCCTTTACAACGCTTGGTTTCGTTCCTCATCAATGCATTCCAAAGTATTGCTATAGAAATCAAGTTTAACTCTATGGGCCTCCAACGTGTCCATTCCAATGAGAATATCATAGGAATTGAGCGACAAAATATAAAGATTTGCAAAAGTACACAATCCACTAATTTCCAATGGACATTTATACACCATTTCACTAACCTTCCTCTTGGTTCATGTGGCTATTTGGACTAACCATGATTTACTATGATTTTATTTCTTAAAAGCACAAAACTCAACAATTTTAGGAGTGATATAACTGTGAGTAGACATGTTAGCACTTAATAAATTCTCTCGGATATATAAGAAAAATCCCTAAGGTAACCTTTTAAAAACACTCGAGGATGGAAACTGACCTTTTCCGAACCAAAGAAGGATCTCTCAATACAAATGAAACTCAAAAGATCAGATATTGAATAAAATTAGTGAAATTTGATAAGTTTGTTGCCTGAGTAAATGGGACAAACTACTGGGAATACAGTCACAAAACTGATTAATGAATTAAGAAATTTTAGACTAAGGATAAAGTGGACCTTCATGAGGTAAAGGAAGCCTATGCAACTATGATATAACAAGTTTTATTGTTAGTACAGGGAGCATGATAAGATATACAAACCATTATCTTAAGGCATCTATCAAGGAGGAATCTCAAAATAACTTTAGAAGAAGGAAGTGGAATATTTAATTGGCATGAACATAGCACTAAATCAGAGTGAATTCCATTCATACATTCTCCAATTAAATATTTGAAATAAAACACACATACATGGAAATATTACTCAAGAAAAACATGAATACAAGAGACACATTACCATTTTGCAAAGCCACATGAATCCTTGTCAATAATGCTGTAATTTTGATCTTGCAAGCTTTGTATTAAAAATTCACAAGTATAGCCAACAATACCTTCTCAATACATTAGAACCAACCAAACCTTATGCCATTGTTTTTCACTAATATATACAAAAAATATTACAAAAAAAATTACATATACCTTAGGTGGATTCAAAATCCCCTCAATCTTCCAGAAATAGGGGATAGTTTCTAAATATCTAAACAAATAAGTCCATCCCCTAGAATAAAGGTTTACATTTCAAAACAACCAATGCACTTTTTACAAAAACTTTTTTTGTGATTTTTCAACATTTTCATGGTATTCATATCCTCCATATCGAAGGTTGAGGTGGAATTACCAGCTGCATCCTAGAAGCTTCTAGAAAACATTTTCCTGTACAATTTGCATTGAAATGGAAACACTGCGGAACACCAGACCCATGAGAATTCACACCAAACAACACTCTACAAAATGTTTGTTCTCCATTTTTTCTCATTTACTCTAGTAGATTGATATCAAAACTGAAAAACTAATAACTTCTACTGTAACGAACATAAATAAAGATAATAATTAAATAATTAATAATAAACATAATTAATTGTACTTAAAAGATGAAAGGGCATGACCTTTCATTCAAAATTCCTAAGCCTTATTTAATAGACGGGTTATTAACCATTGTAAGCATCTCTTATCTATCCAATTATCAATATATATTTTTCTTATTAATGGCTTATTTAATATTCCAAGTGTTGTAATATTGATTGTGTGAAGTGAATAAATATTCGCTTCATTTGGTATCAGAGCTAGCTCTTCCTCGGGTTTCTGCTGATCTCTAGCTTATAGACAAACTGTCAAGGTTTTCCTGAACCTAGATCTTTGATCTGAAATAGGCTTTTGGCCATTAAAAAATTACTGTTAAAGAAAGAATTATCTCCACCAGAAAAGGAAACCACGTTTTTTTCAAATCGTCGTAAAGTCAAAATCGAAAGAAATATTGGGGTATGTTAACATTCTGTCCATTATGCTCGCATAACTTGTTAAGCTGAAGTTTTATGTCACTGTCACCAATTGCAAACTGCTATATATCCATATCCACTGCGCACTTGACTCTCTCCACATGTGGCACGCCCTCTACCAAATATGTGACTCCCCCTTTCGCGAATTGCACCCATCTCAACCCCTTTTCTCCACGCTGCTCCACCGCCGGCCTACGTCCACCTCCACCGAGCCTCTCCTTATTTCGCTCCCACCAGCCTTCACCTCCGCGCTCTTCACTCCTCCCTCCCTTCCTCCTCCACAGTAGCGACTCCCATAGCCCCACTTCCCTCCGCTCACCATCCTGCTCCCCATTTTCCCATCCACTCCATTCCTTCGTAGCCGCTCCAACCATCGCTCACTCAGTCTCCCACCCCATAATGTTCACGCCAGCATTTTCTGGTCGCGCCCTCCCTTCTCCACCCTCCATTTTCCATCTCGCTTCGCCTCCCTGCGCCTGCTCCCCTCCATCTGGATTCGCTTACTCCCTCCATCTGGCTTCGCCTGCTCCCTCCATCCACGTTACCTCGTCCCTATCAATTGCCTGCGTTCGCTCCTTAAGGTATTCGCCATCTACATCCACGGTGGCCTGTTAATTTAAAAAAAAAATTAATACTTTAATATTAATAACATTTATTAATATTATTATTATTTATTTAAAAAAAACTATATAATAGTAATAATAATAATTATTATATAGACCTTAAAAAAATATTGTTATTATTCACAATAACTTATTATTATTATTATATCTATAGTTTTTAGTCTTAATAATAACTATTAAAAAAAAAGACAGTATCAAAGAAAAAAGGAAGATCTTCTATCATCGAAGAAGCGAAAGAAAAGAAGATAAGAAGTCAAGACTATATATCGTTGAAGAAGCCAAAATCCAAGGAAGACTTGTTAAGAAATCGATAGCCATCTATAATTAAATAAGTGAGAGACCATGGAAGTTGGTTTGCGACTACAAATAGAGAAATTAGAAGCCAAGTTAAAGCACTATCAAAGAGACAACGAAGATTTATACGATAGGAATAAAAAATTGGAAGTAATAATTAAAATACATAATATAGAAGAAAAGTACAAAGAACAAAACGTTTCCAACCAGAAAAATCATATAGAAAAATTATATGCGCAAATTGACGAATTAAAAGACGAAAATGATTTCAATCAAAGATTGAAAAATCAAGATATAAAGAAGGAAATAAATGATTACGAAGCAGAAATAATACGCTTGAACAAAATTGTTAACGACAAGGATGAAGAACTGACGCACATATGACAGAAATTAGAAGATCAAGAATCAATGGTCAACCAGTATCGACAACAGATAAAATTTATTCAACAACAAAATGACGACTCTAAAAAGACACACAAGTTGGAGATCACAAAGAGTAATAAAACACTATCCAACAATTCCGAAGAAATTTTCAGATTAAGAAATCATAACAAAACACTAGTCACAAAAATTAAGAAGTTGAAAAATAGTTGGAAGACAGAACACTCTACGGAAGACATGAAATGAAAACTTCTAGACAAACAGGAAGAAAATAGCTACATCAGAAGTCATGATGAAAATCTTAAGGAACAATTTAAGAAGTCTGAAGATGATAGGAAATCGAAAGTAGAATTGATTACAAATCTTTAAAATGATAACATAGAGTTAGAAAACAAGTTGGAAAAGATACAGAACGAAACCTTAAAACATCAAAGGACGAAAATACAATTTCCAGCTTATATCAATGCTCAAAAGACGACACTCGTAAAAGAAAATAGCATTGCGAAAATTCCCTATCGACACCCCAACCCTAAAACTCGATATCCTAAAAAGTGGGAATTGTTGAAAGCTAATGGTACCAATGTGATCAAAGCTCCTAATGATAGATCAATATGGAATGCCAACAGTCCACAACAAATCAATTTGGGATGGATTGATTCATCCACATATCGGAAGTTATGCTCAACTCTTAGTAGTTCGTATCGACATGTTTTGTCAGCTACGACACCAGAAAAATAAGGCAAAAACATTATGAAGGCTTTGAGGACAAAGCCTTTCTAAGATAGTGGCAATGTAACGAACATAAATAAAGATAATAATTAAATAATTAATAGTAAACATAATTAATTGTACTTAAAAGATGAAAGGGCATGATCTTTCATTCACAATTCCGAAGCCTTATTTAATAGGCAGGTTATCAACAATTGTAAGCATCTCGTATCTATCCAATTATCAATATATATTTGTCCTATTAATGGCTTATTTAATATTCCAAGTGTTCTCGTAATATTGATTGCGTGAAATGAATAAATATTCGCTTCATTTAAATAATTAATTATTTCATTATTATCTTTATTTATGTTTGTTACATCTAATTTTTTTAACTGAATAACAAAAATTGGAACTAATTTTTACCACCTAGACTTCCAAAAATGTATGAAACCTTAATTACAATCCTTTGAAAACCTTTCATAACATAAGACAAATGGCTTGATCTTGAAATCTTGTTTTCTAATTCATCTATCATTCCATTTCTAAAGAAAAACTTATCCCACCACTTCTTTACAACTCTAGATATCCAAGGATTTGATTTTACATAGGCTAGGGTTTCTACATTCCTCCATAGATTCATATGCAAGAAAATGCAAAATTGGAAAAACACTTTATTCATGCAAAATTTGGGATGATAAAGCATTCTCCTTACCTTGAATTCCTTGAAGTTGCTGCTTTATAAAGGACCTTCAAATTTATTTTTGACACTTTGCTTCTTACCCTCTCCATTTCTTCTTTTAGGGCTCTATTTTTGGTCTATAAAATTCTGTTCTTCCTCTTTAGATTAAAAAGATGCTTTATGGTATTTAACCATCCTCTGACAGTTTTCTTGGCAATATTTAACTCATCTACAATATTTTCCATTTCTCTTGCTATTTTACTGCTTACTACTGGTGTGTTTCTTTCTGCTTTATGTTCTCTTGCTTCAACTGGATTATCATCAGTTGTGCCTTTTTTAGTTGAACCTTAATATATTTGTTTACATCAATATCATCTGAGTCCTGTTGATGGGATGGTAAGTGATGTTCTACTGGGATATCCTCCTTTACATCACCTTTGGCTAGGGATCTTCTTTTTGCTGACCTGGTTAGAGATCTACTTGGTGTAGGGGCTTCTTCATCCTTAGGAGTAAATACCAAATTCCTTTTACCTTTCTATTTTTCTTTAATATTGTTAAGGGTTTTACCTATATCTTCAGCTTGCTGAACACTTGTTTTTTCCCTTGAAAGTTATCTTCCATCTTGCCCAAACTCCTATGAAGATAGAAAGGTAAATTCATGGCTTTCTTTTGTTATGAAGTGCATTAGTAGCATGGTGTGATAGTAGTAAACCATTGTAAATCTTCTTTCACAAGTAAAATATTTTGAACAACTTTCAACAGCTGATGAAATAAATATTGATATGTGTCTTTGGGACCCAATCAAACATGGATTCATCCTTTAAATTTAGGCTTAAGAAATTCATTGCAAAAGCCAACTTCAACATAGTCTCTTAAACCACTTCTCACCATCCCTAGGAATCTCTATGGAAATTGGGATTGTTCTTTCTAAGACAAAAAACTCCAAGGGACCAATTCTGGTCTGCACTCCATCATAATTAAGGGAAAATTGCTTTGTAACGTCCAAATTTCCTCCTTGTAATCTCTGGAAAAACATCAAGCAACCTGTCTTTTAAAACATCTCAACAAGAGAGGGGTCTGATTCAAGCAACTTTAATTCTTTGGGCTCATATAAGACAATAAACCCTCCTTTATTATAATTTCCCTTCTTATCTTTAATCAGCATGAATAGTCAACCTATACACACAGCTTGATTTCTAGGAAAATTGCAGAAAACTGAAAAAAATACACAGTCTATGAAATTCACAACGAACTGGGATTTGCAATGTCACGAAAAATTGCAACAATAGCGAATTTCATAGTGACAAGGGAGATTCAAAATGGGAAAAATTCAGAATAGGAATGGAGTAAATTCACAGTAACACAAAAAATTACAATGGCTAGGGAATTTGCATCAATCAAGAAATTCATAGTAGATAGAAAATTTTGCAGTGAACTAGTTTTGTAGCGACGATTTTTCAACAAACCTTTAATTCACAATTAGAGAATTTTTGGCAAGAACTGCGTTGCCTACAAGTATTTTAAAAATGAAAAAACTAACTCAAAAATTCAATCATGACCAATACCAATCACAAAAGTTTCAAAAACCAATTTGAATGACAAGACTAGTCACTGGAAAGTTTAGGGGAATTTGCAACGATCTTTTTGAATTAACCATTAGTCATGATTACACTATAAAACTGAATTGACAAATCAAAACACCCTTTTAATAGGTAATCAGGTTGTTATAGACATGTTTAAGTAATTATGATATCATTTTCACCTATGTTGCGAATTCTCTTGGCTTTTTGTATCGTGTATTACACTTGACCATCATGACTCATTATGACCTTTGAACGATGTTAAAAAAGAGACATGATTTCATGAGGTTATTTAAAGTATGACTTCAAACCCTTATTTTATGATAATTAATCATGATTTAATAGTTAGGATATGACTAAGGTTAATAAATTTCAATTACCCTTTAATAAGCATTTTGGATCATGGACTTTAGTTATTAACCCCAAGACTAAGACATAAAATAAAATAAACTATAAAATACATTAACATAAAAATATGACTAATATGGGATCAAAGACTATAACACAACACTTAAGTGACTTTTATGACCAAAAGTTGAAATATAACCACACCAATACCCTAACCAAACACATGACTTGACTTTATGACTCTAAATCACCATGGTCTCTATGACTGGCACAAGCCTTTGATCCCACAACTTTAAGAACAATTACTAACTTGTGATACATAGTGCATTATTATGCACTAACATTGGCACCATTGGGTATGGTGTCTTCCTTGTGAGGCAACGAGAACCTTGTATTTCTAGTTCCTTATCCATTGAGAACTTGTTCAAGCTGAAAATTGAAAAAAATGACTGTTCAAAATTATTTTTGTAGAAGCTGAATAGTCTTCTACTGCAAATCAAATATGACAATCTATTAGAAGAATCTTATGACCTTCTCCTTTGGCTTAAAATTCCCAAAGTGATCATCCACACCTGCACTATTCTTAACATGAAATGGTATTTACAATGAAATTTTGAAATTGCTAATTTTAAGTCTGATAATGTTTCAGAAAGTGTCCATTAACTGGATCTCCTTCCAAAATATCTCCATTTAATTCCTGCAAAATGAAAGGGTTATTCCCATGATAAGAAACAGTATTGTATGGCCCTTTCCATAAATGGTCAAACCTACCATGCTTCCCTTTTTATTCAAAACAAGCATCTCATTTTAATACCAAATCATCAATTTTAAAAACTGTAGCTTTTGACCTCTAATAAAAAATCCTCTTCATGTTGTCCTAAAAAATTATGAGCATTATTGTAAGCTTATTCTCTCATTTTCTAGAATTATATAAGATTATTTATCCTTCTATGAACTTGATTAGGTTTTGCTTCTTCTTCCTGCAAAAAATTCATTAAGGTATCCCCAAAGATGTAGGAAAAATGACTTCTGTACCATACACCAATTGGGAGGGAGAAGTACCTATGTACCGTTTTGTACTGATTCTATCAACCCAGAGTGCATAGATCAACTTAGTATGCCAAGACTTCTTATTCTATTGCAATAAATTCTCAATGATTTTGACCAAACTCTTGTTAGAGGAATATTCTACTAGTCCATTACCATGAGGATAATAGGATGTAGAATGACTTAAGATGATGTTACGGTCATTACAAAATTTCACCATTTTCTTAGATTTAAAGGCTTGAGCATTATCAATTATTATCTTCCTATATAAACCGAATCTAGAAATAATATTTCTATCAAGAAATTGAAAGATTACCATTTTAATTGCTCACCTTGTTGGGATTGATTCAATCCACTTGGTGAAGTAATCAGTTGCAGTAATAATCCATTTCTGCTAACTCGAATATGCTGAATGTATTTCTATAATGAAATCAAAACCCCATTGTTGAAATGGTGCCTCTATAGAAGTGAGTTTCAAAGGTAATGGAATTTTTTTACCTTTTCCCTAAACAATTTGGCACTCATAACAAATTTCCACCTTTTTGTATACATTAGAAAAAATGGTGGGCCAATAGAAGCCAACTCTGAGAATTTTATTCATAGTAGTTTTCCAATAATGATGTCCACCATGGTATCCTTTATGAAATTCATCCATAATGTTTTCTACTACATTTTCCAGCACACAGTTTAATAACACTCCACCAGGATCGTTCTAATACAATTTACCATATAAAATACAAAATTTTGTTGCTTTAAGTTTCAAGAATCTTGCCTTAGTTCTTCTCATTTCAGGAGTGGCTTGCAAATTATGCAAAAAATACATGACATCCTCATACCATGAAGTATTTTGAAAATCAAAACTAACCCGGAAAACTAATTTTTCCACCAAACTGTCTGAAAACTCAACAAGAAAATTGATATCCAAAATTTCTAAGTTTGAGGTAGCCATCAACTTTGCTAATCCCTAACCTTTAACTATGTTAGAAGATTAATTTCCAAATCATATTCAAGCAAGACTGCAGTTCATTTACCTCTTTTATCATCAGGATAAGGCTATGTTAAGATATCTTTAACCACATAATTAGGAACATAAGAAATGGTATGACAAGGTAAAATGTAAACCCTAAAATATTTTAAACTCTTAACTAGTGCATATGTTTGTTTTTCCATGATGTTATACTTCAAAGTACGATCTCTTAAAATACTTCTATACAAGGAAATGTGTTTCTCCTCACTATGTTCATTCTTCTTTAAAATGACCCTTGCAATTGTGTGCTCAGAAGAAGCAGATAAAACTATGAAATATTTAAAGAAATATGGGATTATTAACATCGATGCTTCAACTGTAGCCATTTTGATTCCCTCAAAATCTCTCCTTACTTCATTTGTCCATTTAATCTCATTCTCTTTTTTCAACATGTTGGAAATGAATCTGAGAGTTTCAGGAAAGTTTGGTATAAATATTCTTAAAAAAATCATTGTACCAATAAAATATTATACCTCTTCTTTGCTTCTTGGAAAATCAATTTTCAGGATTGCAACCAATCTGCTTGAGTCAATTTCAATGCCTTCCTTTAATATTATATTCCCAAGAAACTTACCTTCTTACATGCCAAAATTAGATTTTTTAGGATTTAATGAAATGCCAAACTGTCTAAATTTCATGAAAACCCTTTTCAAATGCTCTAAGTGATCCTCATCAGATTTGGAAACCATAATGATGTCATCAAGATATATTACCAAAAATTTATCTCTCTCAGCAACTGCAATATCCATTGCCCGTTGAAAAGTATCTCCAACATTCATAAACTTGAATGGCATAACGACATACATAAATGTATCCCAAAGAATGGTAAAATCTATCTTCTCTTGATCCTCAAGATGCACTAAAATCTAGTTGTATTCTGAGAAACCATCAAGTATGGACATTCTCTATGATCCAACAACCTTTTGCAGTATATGGTCCATCTTGGGTACATGATATCTATCCTTCAGAGATACTTTATTGAGGTTTCTAAAGTCTACACATAACCTGATCTCACGATTTTTATTTCTAATTGGCACCACATTTTCTAGCCATCTAGAAAATCTCAATGAAATAATTATCTTTGCATAAAAAAGTTTCATCACTTCTTTTTCAATCAGTGGTAACACGAAAGGATTAATCCTTCTTAATTTTTGTTTGAAAGGATTTGAATTTTCTCTGACAGTAATAGTATCTTTAATTAACTTTGTATCATATACCTTGAGATCCTCGTATCTCCATGCAAATACATCTGAGAACTCCTTCATCATCCTGATATATTCTAGCTTCTTCTCAGTAGATAAAGTCTTAGATATTTTCACAAATTTTGGCTTATCTTCAGTCCCAATATTAAATTCCTTTGAGTCAATGTTATAAGGCATAAATTTTGGATTTTTAGCTACATCATTATTATCAAACATATTTTAATGAGGAACTAAACCTTTGGGAATACAATTATTCTTAAACTGGATTATTTCCTTACCAGTTAAGACATTGACATAATCTTGATTTTCTGGAGCCAAGCTTGAAACCTGATTGGTATTTTTATCAATTTGATCATTATGATTCTCCTCATCTATCATATTATTAAAAAAATCACCTGACATTTGAAGATACCCGTTGATCTAATCATCATCTTCGAAAAATTTCCAATACTTTACATTGTCAGGAACTACAGGCCTATGTTTCACTTCAACTTCATACCTTCTGTTTGGATAAATTGGAATTTTGATTGAATTAGCAACAACAACCAATGCATCAACAATGACATTCTGTTTTCTTGGAATCATTGAAAAATCACACTCATTGAAATTCTGCAGCAAATCCAAGACAATAATTTTATAGGATTTGATTCTCGAATGATTTGTCTGATAGATAAACTTCACATGTTTGATGACCAACCTAGAATCTCATTGAAAAACAATTTTATTAGCTTTCATGTCTTTCAAAATGTTCAAACCTAAAATTAGTGCTTCATATTCATCAATATTTTTTGAAGAGTAAAAAACTAATTGATAAGAACAAATATGACTATCTGGTTATTCATTTTTAATCCATAGTTCAGTAATTTAAACCAATAGGAAATCTGCGGTAAGAGTTTTTTAGTTCTCGAGAAGTTTTGAACCTGTTAAGTAGGTTCATCCTTAGAGGAAATAAGATTTCGCTCTCTTTTTTGCACTAGGGGTGTGAAGTAAATAATAATTATTTTTTATAAATCAAGATTTTAGTTTATTAGGTCAATTAAGGTGGATTTAGTTTTTTTTTTTAATTTTTAAATTTTCTAACTTTTAAGTTTTTTAATTATCAAAATTTAAGTTTTTTGTTTTTATTTAAATTTAATTATGTAATATTCTATGTTTCAATATTACTATTTATTAATTTTTATAGTTTTTCTTATTACTAAAATGTATTTTTAATAATTAGTTATTTATTAAATGTTATGAATAAAGTTATTTATTAATTTTGTAATTAATGTATGATAAAAGTTTTGTTAATTTTAAGTTTTTGTTTTTTGGGTTAAAATTAAGTTTTATAGTTAAAGTAGTAAAATATATATCGATCCTTGTAATGTAAAAGGTTACAAGGATTGATATATATTTTACTCCTTTAACAATAAAAACTATACTATGAAACTTAAATTTAATCAAAAAAATAAAATAAAACTATACATTAATTACAAGATTAATAAATAACTTTATTCATAACCTTTAATAATAAGCATGCGATAACTAATTACTTAAAAAAACATTTTAGTGATAAGAAAACTATAAAAATTAATAAATAGTAACATTAAAACATAGAATATTACATAATTAAATCTAAATAATAATAGAAAACTTAAATTTTGATAATTAAAAATTTAAAAGTTAAAAAAACCCTAAACCCATTTTAACTGACTTAATAAACTAAAACCTTGATTTATAAAAAATAATGATTATTTATTCTTTACACTCCGAGTGCAAAAAAGAGAGCGAGATCTTATTTCTCTTGAGGATGAACCTACTTAACAGGTTCGAAACTTGTCGAGAACTAAAAAACTCTTACAACATGTTTCCTATTGGTTTAAAATATTACTATCATTTCTTGGGGAATCGACCCATATGCCTACACGTGCGCCATCTTTTCCAACACCTCCATAGAAAATCATGTTCAAAAACTTTGCACCCACATCATCAAACTGATCTAAAATCTGATCTTATGCCTACTTCTCACATGTCAACATGTGCTCCTCAAAAGGTTCAAAACTAATGTAAAGAATTGATGATCCAAGTTCAGTGTCCACAATATAAATTGGATGTTTTTTAGGCTTGTCTTTTCTACTTACCATATAATCCATCCAAGTTTCCTTATTCAACTTTCTCATTTCTTAGAAAGATAGTATAGTAGCATAAGACACATCCATTTGTAACATACCTTTTAACTTTGCTTCCCATGAATGTGAAAGAAGCATCCCAAATTTTGGTGGACTATCTGTACCACTACATCCATGATGATACTTTTAATAGGTAGATGAAACTTTTAATAGGTATTTGGTCCAATGTAACAACTAAGTCTTTAATCACACCCAAACACTTAACCTTTCTAGAATCAAATGAAAATAGATCTTTATAGGTTTTTGTGATATCCAATCCAACACTGTCCATTACCACCTTTGGAATTAGGTTGTGTGAAGCTCCTGAATCCAACATAACATTGTGTGAAACCATATCATGAACATTTATACTAATTTAGAAGGGAGGAACTTCATCATTTTTTTAACTATCTTCCAAGGACCAAAAAGGAAAATAGGGTGATAATCTTGCAGGTTCAAGGAATCAGATGTGTCATCATCAAGGTCAAATACTTTAACAATTTGACTCCTATGATCAGAATCCTTCATTAACTCACTAAGGGGAACTGAAATCTTGATTTTGGCAATTTCATTCTCAAAATTAAAAAGAGAATGAGCTTTTTCAACATCCTTTATACTCACCTCTTTCCTTTCATATTGAATCTTATTAGAAGTTGATTGAAATTTTAGGGGGATATGGTTTAAATTCAGATGTTCAAGACATAAAAACATTAAATGGAGATGCCACTCTCTCCCATTCATCATAAAAGAATTAAATGGATAGGACACCCTCTCCCATCCATGGTATTTGACAAACCATGGTTTTGTTCCATGTTATGGCTTCAAGACACATTGTACCTCTCCCATCCATGGTATTTGACAACTCATGGTATGGCCCCAAGGTACATTGTAATAATGTTATATAAAGGATTTATGCCTTCTCCATAAAGCATTCAAGGATTTTTGGCCTTGTAACTTTCTGGTGTTATTATTTTGTGTTGATCATTGTGAATTATTCTTGGTTAATCCATTTGAGTTGAAGTTTTGAGAGGTGAGGCTCTTTGAGCCTTACCTCCGATCTCAATCATGGATACATTGATAACAATTTACAGGTTTACTTCCCTCCTCTCTTGGCATCTAAGCCTTCTGGGTCTAAGCCCCCAAGATACGATTTTTAGGGGGCATATGGTCTAAATTTGGATGTGTAAGACATAAAATCATTAAATGGAGAGTCCACACTCTCCCATTCATAATAAAAGAATTAAATGGAGAGGCCACCCTCTCCCATCCATGTTATTTGATAACCCATGGTTTTGTTCCATGGTATGGCTTCAAGACACATTGTACCTCTACCATCCATGGTATTTGACAACCCATGGTTTTGGAACATGGTTTGGACCCAAGGCACATTGTAATAGTGTTATAAAAAGGATTTATCCTTCTCAATAAATCATTCAAGTATTTTTGGCATCCTACCTTTTTGGTCTTATTATTTTGTGTTAGTCATTGTGAATTATTCTTGGTTAATCCATATGAGTTGATTTTTTGAGAGGTGAGGCTCTTTGAGCCTCAGCTATGATATCAATCATGGACACATTGATAACAATTTGTATTTTTACTCCCCTCCTCTCTCGGCATCCAAGTATTCGGGGTCTTAGTCCCCAAGATCCATAGCAGTGGTATCAACGTAGGTATGCTCTCCATGGGAATGAGGGTTTGAGAATAGTTCAAGTTCAAATATATGCAAGAATTTCTAGCTCCCTTTTGGCACACTCGAAGTCCATTTGTTGGGACATACACTATAAACATCACAGTTGGCCCTCAGGCAGTGCAAGCTATCTAAGTTGCACCAGGAAGTTCCATGATCTCTACAACATCCCATGCTTCTTTACAAACCCCTGGAATCCTTTGTGGATCTCTACACTCTCAAATCAAGCATTATAAAATCCTCATACGACCATGGAACATATTAAAATATTTTTTGCATTGCATATTGGAGCTTGGGCGACCTCGGTCTAGCCCTTTCTCAAACTATCCGTTGTTGTATGGATTCCATAGAAGGCCAATGATAAATGGATTAAAGTTCAACATGTATATGCAAACTTCAAATATATTCTGCAACTTGTATATATAGTTTTAAAGTCTCTTCCATAGCTCATTGAAATATATTTTCGTCATCTGAAATTGATATTTTTTGTTTTTTAATTCGCCTTCCTAGTTTGTGAGACATGTTTGTTTGAAACAACATATGCTTGTACATAGTGTGACCTCATGTACAAAAAATTTAAATAAGTACCTCTAAATCCATAGAACATATCATATCCTATACCATATCTTATTGGAAAGATACCTCTGTCTACTAAAATGGGTATTTTGAGGTTTTTCATTTGGCTTCTTGGTTTGAGAGATGTCATTGATTGAATCAACGTATGTCTAAAAAATAGTGCACGCATGTCCCATGAACTTCAACAAATATTTTCTCACTCTTTGGGCCACCACAAATAAAGTATGTTATATGGATGGAAATTTCCTTCAAGATATAAAATGGGTCTTCAATGGAATTCAATTTCATCACCTGCATCAGAATCTACGAATGGATTTGCAGCGAGACATCAACTACACCAAAGGCCATTTTTGGAATTTTATGAAATCCTATTGTAATCATGGTTATGGATTAAGCACACAAAACCCATGGTTATGGGTCTGTTAACACCATATTCAAAATTTTTGATTATGGGAGATGTTTGGGGAAAAGACCTTATTAGAAGGTATTGGGTAAGCATCCTCGAAGTTTGCAGGGGTACTGAAGGCATCTGTGGAGTGGCATTCTGCCTCTGAGACAAGTGACAACAAGAATGAGGTAAAGGACAACGTGAATCGACAACCGTGATTCGAAATGATAAATATTGATGGTAGAAAGGCATTTCGTGGATAATAGATGTAAGGTAAAGCGCGGTCGTTGGATGTGCGGAGTACGTTAAATGGGAACCATAATGGAAGGTTGAGATTAATCTAAAGACAGATCAATGGCACTGAAGCATTTCGTGCAGCAGACATGCTCGGTCAAAACCACTTTTCCAAATCACGAAATGGATTAAAGGACGGAGGGATCTAACAACGGAGATAAGAGTATGAGTAGATATATGGCCATAGATGATTTCACATTCTGAATTAGTAGGGATAATGTCACGATTCCAAATCGTGAAAAGTGGTACTGGCTGCAAAGATCAACTGTCACGACAAAGGTGGGGATAGATCTACGCTCGTGGTTCATTTCACGATTTGAACTAGCGGGGATAGAGTCAGGATCTCAATTCACAAAAAGTGGTAGGGTCCGCTTCGATCGATGGTCGCGAGGAGAGGTTGATCTTGATCGATGGATAAGATAAATACCACAATCTAGAGTTGCTCACTAGATCAAGGGAGGAGGAATCGGTGGAATGATTAAAGTTTTCAGACGTGAACGGCCTCGATGAAGGTAATTTGGAGACCGACAGCGGAGGTCAATTTTCCCAAAGTAAGCTACACATACTAGTAGTGAGAAAAACTCTGGCATAAAGGACCTCGCATATCCAAGGCTCAGATCGTAAGGAGAAATTTCTGCGGTGCAAGATGCATAGAAAAGGCAAGGAGATTACATGGTATAGAAAACTATAAAAGGGTCTACATGGAGTTGGAAAGGTTTGTCATTTCCAAAACCTCGAGATTGACAAATGCCTCGACCTCATGTAGAGTGCCAGCACGGATGGACCATAAGAATGTGCTAAAGAAACAAGGTAGGCCCCTGATACTCCTTCGGTGCTATTTGAAAATGGAAAAAGTAAGAGAAATAGAAGTGGTAGATGTAAGGGATAATGCAGAATCGGGGGTCACATGTCGGAGGGCAGAAGAAAGTATTGTGGAAAAGAATGCCAAGATTTTTGATACCATTCTGGTGGGGGAAACCATTGAAGCTTCTAAGGATAAATTGGAAGTCCTTAAGGACCAGGGTAGCGATACACGTGGTGTTTTAAAATATTTTTTCCATTTTTTCTCTGTTAACCAAACCCATCATTGCCTCGAGTTTGTTGAGTGGTGTGTAGGAAATTTTTCTTCTACCGAAGGAGTCATTATGAATAGGTCCAAATACAAAATCCTCTGCTCATTTCAAGCTCATGTCATCCGTAAAACCCTCCATTTCCCAGATGAGTTTGTCCAAATATCCCAAAAATACAGAGAAGAGAATATCGTACATTTCTTCAGAGAGTCTATTGTCAAAAATAGAGGAGATTTCCTGACAACTTGTTCAAAACCTAATGGTGAGGTCATCATTCTGTCTTACCCCATTGACCTTAGTCATTTTAATGAAGAAAATCAGTGGTGCATATCCCTAGCCAGTCATTTTCTAGGTCTAGATACTAGCAATTATGTCACAGAGTCATTGTTGAGTCTACTTTTGTTTTGAGTACCTGTCCTATCGAACCTGAACTGCCAGATCAATATTTTTAGTCATGTTGTCTTAAATTTGACGAATTTCTAGCGGAGAACATTCGTTCTCAGTTAGCGAATTTCCACAGCACCAAAGTATTTAGATTCTAGTCCTTTTTGTTGAGAATGTTTTTAGCTTATAATGAAGAAGATTCACAAGTGCTTGAGCTAGAGATCACTGGTGAGATGACCAAATACTACTGTAAATTCATGAACCATTTGATGGCCAAAATATACAACCTTTTCTTTCAATAAAGGATACCCAAGGTGTTTCCTGAGATGAGGCAAATACTGCACCTGTCTCATAGTAATATGATAGGAGACTGGTTCTTGACAGAGTTTGGGACAATCATAAGGATATATGGCTTTGTGCATCAACCTTACATCCTGCCAGCCTTTCTAACTGCCAGGGTTTTTTGCTTGGAATTAATCAGGAAAAGACTCACTGTTGAAGAATAACACTTTTTGAATTCTAGGAAGAGCTCAAATCTTATTTTCCCCTGTGAGGTGGGGCCATACACGATCATGAGTAGGGATGCTTTGCCACTGGTTGGTAACTTACTCAAAGGCATGGAATTATCTCTGTAACATGTAGTAAATTACGACCCACATCAAGTAATTTCCAAAAGGAGGAAGGCTCGAAAGTGCAAGCCTTTTGAACACACTAAAATACCCGGGCTTAGAGAAGTGGCCAATTGGGATTATTTCCCTAACTTTACCATGATGGATATCAGCATAGGACGAAGCTTTGTCTCACCCCTACCATGGGACAATTCTCCCCAAAGGGAGCTGTCCAAAGTAGTTGCAATAGCTGGGAATGCCTCATCGTTGGTCAGTTATTCAGGGAGTTCAATGAAAAGAGGAATTTCAGAACCCATATAGACTGATGAGGTAGATACTGCCAGCATGCCCAAAAAGAAGAAAAGAGAACAAGAACAACAGTTAGTGCAGGTTAAGAGGAGCAATACGAAGAGGCATATGAAGAAGAAAAATGTGGAAGACCAGCAGAAACAAGAAGAGCCCGAAACAACCAAGTTGCAAATCTAGGAATATGTGTTTGATGGACAGACTCCAAACAGGCATGCCTTTAAATAATGTTGGCTGGAATATTACCGAGAAAGGGCTGATAAAACTTTTAATGAGACATCAAAGCTGTATAATGAAGTAATACGGTTTCCCTACCCAAATGTGGCATTGAAGACTGCGAGGGATCATGCTATAGAACCCCTCATCTTGTCTTTGATAGTAGGAAACAAAGTGTCAGAGGTTAATGTGAACCTTGAAAGGTTCCCACTAATGATATAATACACCTTAGCAGAGAGACTGGTGACATATTGAATACTAGATTACTGAAAGCCACACTACAGATATCCAAGCTGGAGGCAAATAAAACAAAAATCTAGACCTTTTGAGGAAGGTAAGAGTCGAAAACAAGGCCCTCAAGATCCAAATTAACAATTTGCAGAATGAATCACTACAAACATATGGACCAGAATATAATGGAGATTTAGCTCAAATATTGCTGGATTAGAAAGAAATAGAGATCCAAGTACTAAAAATGAAGTTGAAAATCCCTTCCACCCAGCTCACTCAGACAGATGAGTTGGCTGAATTCAAAAAAGAGAAAGAGACATTGAACACCGAGCTTTCAGATTGCAAGTCCAAGCTATTGAAGCTCGAGGAGAAGGAAAGGAAGTGAGAAGTTGATACCAAGCTTATGAAGGAGAGTGGAAAAGAATTAAAGGCTACACTAGCAACAAAGGAAAAATAGTTCAAGAAAAATGCAAAGAGGTTGCAATTCAACCAGTAAATGTAACTGGAGAAGTAGACACCAGTTCTCTTTCTAAGGCAATGTCCCAAATAGGCTTGAAAGATACAGATCTTACTAAGTTAAAGTAGTAGATTAAGGAGTTAGAGGAGAAAAAAGAAAAGGAGGAGCAAGAAATGGAAAAGATAGAGGAGAAATGTCAAGAATTGACACAACAAAACACCAAATTAAGCCAGCAGGTGATCAATAAACTGGGCTTATAGGGTGCTAGACATTTAATCGAGGATCAAATCATTACAAAAGCTAATAGGTTCAGATCTTATATAGATTTCATCGTAGATTAGGAAAATGCTTTGACCGAGGCTAAGAAAAAGGTTTCGACAGTATTGTGAGAAGTGCAGAGAAGACCCGCAGTGATAGCCTAAAATGCTGTTGAATTTCTAAGCGCCTTGTTATATGATCTAGCCAACCGGTATAATATTCAAAATAGATTTGCTATCATATATGGGGCTAGAAAGGTACATTAGAGAGAATTTGAGGTAAAAAATGGGCCTCCTAAGAGATGTACTACAACNATATATATATTAGTTTGACATTATGATATTAAATACAATTGAGTGAATATATAATTTAAAATTAAAAAACATGAAAATGACAATATATTATTTGATAAAAAA
>LPNX010327271.1:397483-515347 GCA_001517045.1 Pseudotsuga menziesii | reverse complement strand
TGAGTACTTCACTTGAAAATAACAATAATATTATTTTATGAGAAAGTGTGAAATGACTTTTATTGTGAGTACTTCACTTTATGACTTAAAAGTACTTGTACCACTACGTTGGTTAACTATGGATTTTCATCCACCATAGAAAATGTGACAAATAAACATTCTTAACTCATGCAATGCCACCTCAACCATGGGGGATGATGTCATCTACTAGAATGTAATTGGTTGATTTTTATAGTACATTTTGGTCCTTTTGAGGCCCATTTTTGACCTCAAATTCTCTCTAATGATTGCTAAACATAGGATGCTGGACACTGTCCAAGCCAAAATTGGCATTATTGAGCACAAGGTCAAGGAGGTTATCAGGTTATTTAAGCCACTGGTAGGCAGAGGGATTCCTTTCTTCTAGGAAGAAAAGAGACCCTTATTGTCTCAGAAATATTATCTGGAGTGATTGGTTAGTTGTCAATCAGACAACAACAAGTTTCGAGACATGCAACAATCCTTGTCAGGTAGGACCGTTTTCGATAAGTTGGCCAGTGAATTCAAACTGCTGTTTAATTTTAAAGCCACATGTGCCAGAGCACCCGAGGCCTCATACACAGAAACTATGGAACTCAAAGTACAAAAACCTGACATGGTTGTCGTGACTTTGCCTGGTCCTGATCAATGGAGGTCAATTCAACAATATGGGTTGAACAAGTTTAGGATGCAACCATAGAGGTGGAAATGATAGTGACGTAGGAAATTTTCTCTGTGGACACACCCCTCCGATGACCACCTCTCCCAGAGTTTTGTACAGCTGTCACTAATCGAAGGATACATAAAAGTCTTTTGCGCATATTTTCTCCCGCAGCCCACATTTCATTTTTTAGTTTTATGTAAATCGTGGCTGAAACGACACATTAGAGTTTGTTATAATTTGTTTTTTAGTTGTAACAAATTTTGATTCCCGAATGTCGTTTTAGGAATTTGAAAATACTATAACTGTACCTCCTGAAGAAGGAGAAAGGGTTGGAACCAATGTAACTTTGTGTTGTATCCTTTCAAGAGCTTTCTATTAAAGTTGCAGAGTCGAAGTCAATATTTTTCACAGGGATTCATGTGTTGTTTGCATTACAGTCTATTGCTTCCTTTCTCATGTGAATGTTTTCCAGTTTATCTCCCCCATTATGTTTTATTTCATGTCTAAAATAAGTGTATAACAGTTTGGAATTCATAAATACTATGCTCTATCTGTTGTTTTAGATATCCACTAAAGATTTCTTCTAAAGTTAATACATAATTCATTCTTTAATGCTCTGTGTTAATGGTTTGTTCTTGCTCTTCCTTTTTCAACAGACAATTATAATTTGACTACGACCGATGGCTATCTTGCCTCTATGTTAAAATCGCTTGCATACGTTCTGTTTATTTCTGTTACACATCTTGACTCCATCTCCCAATGGTTCTATGTTCTGTTTCAACCACTCTTACAAACAATTCATATTTTCACTTGTACATATCTGGCATTGTTAATATTTGGTGAGAGATCCCTCTTAGAAGATCAGAAGGCCAGTTCTCTCTTTGAAAGTGGTTTTGCTGTTACTTGGGAGCAAGCCTTCACAACGTTTAGTTCAATTCCAGTGCTAACAAACTGACGCCGTTGTTGAGGACAAATTGAAGAGCATCCCTGGGAGAATGATAGGAACTGCAAAGTTTCAAGAAAGAGATTTTTTTGGGCAAATAGAAGTTTCTGCATTCACAAGAATATTGTACATTTTCACTGGTGACTCCACACTTAGTTTGACCAGTGTTACATGAGATATCCTGGCTTCCAGAAGGATCCATACGAGAAGTAATCCTAACCCCGAAACTTTGCAAAGTGTGGAAAATCCAGAAAGAATACTTAGGAATAGAAATAAAGAGAACGTGGATTTTCCTTTGTTTGGTACGTCATCATCTCAAGATTTACAAAACATAGCAGAATCTGAATGGGGGACTAGCATTGAAGGATTACTGATTAAGTCAAAGTTTGAGTTTGACCTAAAGAAAGTCAAGGTTAGCCCTAGTAGACTGGAATCCTATCTTCTTGACTCTTTGTGGCTATACCTTGAGACCTCAACGAAAGCTACGAGGGCAGTCCCTGTTTTTCAGAACGCCCAGTTTCTTAACCCCCCGTTTGCTCCTAATTGACCTACACCAATGGCGGCTGCTAGGTTTTCTCCATTGGCCCTACCTGTAGTTCTGCACGACCTTCCCTTAAACTATGCCCAATTAATTTCACTATATGATGGGGAGGGGAATGTCTCTGCAAAGTACCATATGGGTAAGTTTGATGAATTCATAGACCTAGAGGAGGTGGATTATGAGGACGTGAAGATGAGGTTGTTTGCACAGAGTTTGTCTGGGGAAGCCAAGAAATGGTACAAATATTTTCCACCCAGGTCTAGTCTTAATTTTGCTGGTTTCCAAACAACGTTTCTAGAAATATGGGATGATAAGAAAAACCCATTACTAAGTCCCGTCGTAGTACAACAATATCAAGAAAGGAGGTTTTTAATCAGTCCATGAGTTCTCTAGAAGATTCATGAGAGCCTATAATTCGATACCTGCTGACATTAAACCCTCACCCAGTGTGGCTAAGCTTCATTATGTCGAGGCCTTTGACAATGATTTTGCATTATTGTTGAGAGAAAGAAAATCGTCTACTCTTCCTACCATGTTCATGGATTCCCTAGAAGTAGAGGCCAATATGATGGCATGTGGAAAGATAAATCCAAGAGTGGAGGTTGATAGGAGGAAAGGTAGAGAAGAAATACACCCCACCTCTTCTACTTCTTCATCTAGTGATGCAAAATTCTGAATGATGCTAAAAACAATGGAAAATTTAATGGACCGGCTAACTGTGGAGGGTAAGCCAGTAAATCAAGAATATAATGAACCTCATATCAGAAATCCTGATTTTAGAAGACCAATCCCTCCCCCACTCCAATAGAATAGACAAAGGGATGTGAGGAATCCAAGGAACCAGGAAGACCAGCAAATTAGACCCCCTTTCCCTGAAAACTATGTAACTGCCAAAGACGATGCAAAGTCTATTGAAGACCATATTCATCATCTTGGTGATTCATATTTTGAAATCTATTTGACGAAAGAGGAACATAATATGTTTGCACAAGTAGATGATAATGCGCTGACGGAGGAATTGGAACAATATCATAAGGGATATATGCATGCTATAGATGATGTTAGAAAGATCAAATTGAGTTGTAGAGACGTTTCTATAAATAAAGGAGGGTTAAATCCAAATCAGCCTTCTAGTAGTCAGACCAGCACAGAAAAAAGAAATGAAAAAAAGGATCCTGTTGTGTGTAAAGAAGTTGGAAATGGAACTGAGAAAGTAAAGGAACCAAAACAAATAGCACCTGTGGAGCTAGACAAAATTTCTTCCATGTTTAATCTCCAAAGCGAATTTGCTAAGTTGAAAATTTCAATTCCTTTTAATGAACTACTAAGGAATTAGGAATATAGGAACACTATAACAAAGATGATCAAGAATCAAGGGGAAGCTCACCCAGATATTTTGGAACTGATAGAAGAAAATCCTACTATTATCTTGGGATCTAAAATTGATAGTGTAGATAGTGAAGACAAGGAAGTACCACCCTTTTACATGAGTTTAAATGTGCATGACATGGTGTTGCACAATGCTATGCTAGATTCAGGTGATTCACATAATCTGATGCCAAAGTTGGGAGTGGTGGAAAGTCTGGGGTTAGAGATTACCAGACCTTATAAAGACCTGTATTCCTTTGATTCTAGAAGAGTTAAATGCCTGGGTTTGATAAAGGACATGGTGGTGTCCTTGAATAAGTTACCATCTAAAACTGTGGTCATGGATGTTGTTGTGGCTGATATTCCTCCAAAGTTTGGTATTTTGTTGTCGAGGTCTTGGAATTCAAAGCTAAAGGGTAGCTTACAAATGGATATGTCTTACGCAACAATTCCTATTCGTAATGAAAACAAGAGGCTGTACAGTGAGAAAATATTGCCTTATGTTGTGAGTAGTCAGGCTCAGCCTGATATTCATCACGTTTATGCCGTCGATACAGATCTAGGGTTGGCTATTTTATTCAATGATATATCTCCTTGTAACTCAAAAACTATTGTGCCAAGAAAAGGTAAGAAGGATAAAAAAGAGAGAAATGAACAGGAAGCTTTGGAAAGAAAGCAGAAAGATGAAGGACTATGGAAGATGTATTTTGATGGATCGATGGCTAAAATAGGTGTTGGTGCAGGTGTGTACATAATTCCCCCCATTAGAGATACTAAAGCTTATTCTTACAAGTTGGTTTTTGAATGGACTAATAATGTAGCCGAATATGAGGCTTTGTTGCTGGGTTTGCATGCATTGAAGGATTTGGGAGCTAAGAGGGTCCAAATATTTGGGGATTTAGAAATCGTAGAGAATTAGGTGAATGAGAGCTTACTGGAATGAGGTATGGGACATGTTCAGGAATTATTTCACCGAACATAGGGTCCAAGTGATTCCTAGGTATTAGAATACAGTGGAGGACTCTCTGGCAACTGCAGCTGGGAAATTTAAGACTCCTACCGCAGGTAAGAGAAAATACAAAGTAGACATTGTGAATAGGCCCTCCATACCTGACAACACCAAATATTGGCAGGTTTTCAAAGATGATATGCAAATCAAAAGTTTTTTGGAAATGTATGGTGAGTTTGTGAATATATGCATAGATGAAGATAGTGCTGACTCTGAGAATTTCCTAGAGGCTGATGGGAATGAAGAAGAGACCACTGGAGCAGAGAAGCTGAAAGGCTCTTTGGGAGGTAAGGATATAGTCTAGTTCAAAAGTAATCACATCCCCATAGGTTTGATCCACTTAGAGACTCTTTTTGACCAAAACGACGTTGCCAGAGATCCTAAGGTCAGACCTGCTGAAGACACTGTGGAAAATAAAAATATTGGCACCGAAGATGACCCAAAAATTGTAAAGTTATCCAAGAAATTACCTACTAAAGAAAAGGATGAATATGTAAAGCTGATGAAGAAATATACAGATGTGTTTGCATGGAGTTATGATGACCTCAAAGAGTATGACACTTCCATTATACAACATACTATCCCAATCAAGCCTGGGGAAAAACCATTTAGGCAGAATCTCAAAAGAATCAATCCAAAGCTAGTACTTATCATTGAAAAGGAGATTAAAAAACTGTTTGATGCAAAAATAATTGTGACTCCGAGGTTTTCAAAATGGGTAGCTAATTCGGTTCCTGTTAGGAAAAAGAATGGGGAAATAAGACTGTGCATGGATTCAGGAACTTGAATAAAGTCTCTTTGAAAGACAATTACCCTTTGCCAAAAATGGACCAGATCCTGCAGAGGGTAGTGGGATCAGAAATGATATCTACCATGGATGGGTTTTCTGGTTACAATCAGGTGAAGGTGCTTCCTGAAGACCAGGAAAAAACTGCTTTCACCACACCTTGGGGTACCTTCATATATGAAAAGATGCCGTTTGGATCAATGAATGCTGGAACCACTTTCCAACGTGCCATGGATATTTCCTTTGCAGATGAAAGGGACAAGTTTGTGGTGATTTACATGGATGATATTATTGTATATTCCAGGTTTGTCAAAGATCATATCAGACATTTAGAAAGGGTTTTCATTAAGTGTAGAAAGTATGGCATCTCATTAAACCCAAGAAAGTCAAATTTTGCTCTAGAAGAAGGAAAAATGCTGGGGCATATTATTTCAAACGAATAAATCAGGATTGATCCAGACAGGGTAAGTGGCATCTTGAAGGTGGAAGAACTGAGAAGTAAGAAGGAAATACCGTCTTTCATTGGTTAGGTAAATTTCTTGAGAGGATTCAGTCCTAGCTTTGCTGAAATCCCGATGAACATTACCAATATGCTGAGGAAAGATCATGAAATAAAATGGATTGTGGAAGCCAAGAAATCTTTCAAAGATATAAAACAATCCATTTTAGAAGCTCCTGTGCTGATCAGTCCAGGCTTTGAGAAATATTTTTTAGTATTCTCATATGCTTCGGAGCATACTATGGAAGCAATTTTGTTACAGAAAAATGATCAAGGTGAAGAGCATCCTATAGCATTTTTCAGTAATATATTGAGAGATGGAGAATTGAAATATGATATAATGGAAAAACAAGCTTATGCTTTGGTTAAAGCATTAAAGGAATTCATAATTTACATCCACCATTCCCATATAACTCCATATGTCTCCAGCAGCGTGGTGAAGAGTATACTTACAGAACCAGATTTGGAAGGGAGAAGAGCTAAATGGATTGTCGTGCTTCTAGAGTACGACATAGAAATTAAGCCCACAAAATTGATTAAGGGGCAAGGATTGGATAAAATGATGACAGATTCCCATTGTGATTCTCTACAGCTAAATTTTTTAGCTAGTCAATCTAATCAGCTGGATATAGAAGTACAGGTGGGGCCTGATTTTTCTATCTCTCCCTGGTATGCTAATATTGTTTATGTATTTCAGAATTTACAGCCTCCTGCAGGGTTAAGAAAAACTAGAGCTAGGTCTGTGAAGCTGAAGGCTACAAAATTTTGTATCATAGAACAATATCTTTATTGGAAAGACCCTGGTGGAATACTGCTGAACTGCCTTTTGGAGAATGAATCTCAACATATAACAAAAGAGTTCCATGAAGGATATTATGGAGGGAACCATTCCTAGAAGGTAACCGCAAATAAAATTATGAGAGCAGGATTCTATTGGCATTCATTGTTCTTAGATGTATATAAGGAAATGACTAAATTCCATTAGTGTCATATTTTTGAAGGAAAAGGGAAAGTGGTTTCACTTCCCCTCAACCCTATATCAGTAGAAGCACCTTTCCAATAGTGGGGATTGGATTTCATTGGAGAGATCAATCCAAACTCCTCAGGATAGCATAACTGGATTTTAACAGCTACTAATTATTTCACGAAGTGTATTGAGGTGATACCCACTAGAAGAGCTACAGAAGAAGTGATAATGGATTTCCTGGAGAATAATATTTTGGAAATATTTGGTTGTCCTAAACGAATTGTGACAGATAATGCACCTGTGTTTAAGTCAAAGAAGATGATTAATTTTTGCTATAAATATCATATAAGCCTAAATAATTCTACTGCATATTACCCACAGGGTAATGGAATGGAAGAATCCTTTAACAAGAGTCTGGTGAGGATTATTAAGAAGCTGTTGGAGGATAACAAAAGAGCCTAGCATACAAAGTTGAAATATGCCTTGTGGGCTGACAGGATCAGCACAAAGAGGGCTATTGGTATGTCACCATTTCAATTGGTATATGGAGCCGAGGTATTTTTTCCTACATCTCTAGGAGTTTGAGTTATGAAATTATTGCAGGACCAGCTAGATGAGCCTAATCCCATGCAAAGAAGGATCAAACAGATTATTGAACTGAATCAAATGAGGGACAAATCCCATGATAAGGTCCAAATACATCAGGACAAGATGAAGAATACCTTTGATAGAAGAATAAAGGAGGGAAATTTTCATGTTGACGACCTGGTATTAAAAGGGGATGCTCCACATGAAGACAAAGACAAACATGGAAAATTTGATCACTTGTGTGTGGGCCCATACCTTATTGTGGCACTCAGAGGTGATAATGCTTTCATTCTACAGTATCCAGATGGGTCACCGTATGAGGGAGGCCCAGTGAATGGGAGGTTTCTAAAGCATTACCTGGAGTAAAGGGACAGAGTTCCATGTATTATAATGTAAATATTTTTCATTTTTCAGTTAGTACAGATGGTGAATTGAAATATTTGAAGCCCGTAGAGAAGGCCCTAATATCAGAAGAGGTAACCATTTTTCAATTATGTTTTCTTTCAAAAAATTAAAGTAAGAGGAAGTTGTCAATGGGTTCGACGACTGGTCTACGGGGTTCTTTGCTACCTTGCTGGGAGGATAACATCCCTTGTGGAGCCGGTTGTTAACACCATATTCGAAATTTTCAATTACGGGAGATGTTTGGGGAAAAGACCTTATCAGAAGGTATTGGGAAGGCATCCTCGAAGTTTGCAGGGGTACTGAAGGCATCTGTGGAGTGGCATTCTGCCTTTGAAACAAGCGGCCGCAGGAATGAGGTAAAGGACATCGTGAATCGATGACCGGATTCGAAATGATAAAGATTGATGGTAGAAAGGAATTTTGCGGATCAGAGATGTAAGGTAAATCATGGTCGTTGGATGTGTGGAGTATGTTAAATGGGAACCATAATGGAAGGTTGAGATTAATCTAAAGATGGATCAATGGCACCAAAGCATTTCATGCAGCAGACATGCTTGGTCAAAACCACTTTTCCAAATCATGAAATGGATGAAAGGATGGAGGCATCTAACGACGGAGATAAGAGTATGAGCAGATCTACGGCCATAGATTATTTCGTGTTCCGAACTAGCACGGGTAAAGTCGTGATTCCAAATTGTGAAAAGTGGTATTGGCTGCAAAGATCAACGATCACGAGAAAGGCGGGGATAGATCTACGGTTGTGGTTCATTTCGCGATTTGAACTAGCATGGATGGGGTTAGGATCCCAATTGGTGAAAAGTGGTAGGGTTCGCTCCAATCGACAGTCATGAGGAGAGGATGATCTTGATCGATGAATAAGAAACATACCACAATCTAGAGTTTCTCACTAGATCAAGGGAGGAGGGATCGGTGGAATGATTAAAGTTTTCAGATGTGAATGGCCTCAATGAAGGTAATTTGGAGATCGATGGTGGAGGTCGATTTTTCCAAAGTAAGCTACACATACTGGTAGTGAGGAAAACTCTAGCATAAAGGACCTCACATATCCAAGGCTCAGATCACAAGGAGAAATATCCATGGTGCAAGTTGCATAGAAAAGGCACAAAGATTACGTGGTATAGAAAACTAGAAAAGGGTCTACGTGGAGTTGGAAAGGTTTGTCTTTTCCAAAACCTCAATATTGATGAATTCCCCGACCGCATGCAGAGTGCCAGTGCGGACGGACCAGAAGACTGTGCTAAAGAAACAAGGTAGGCCCCCTGATACTCCCTCGATGCTATTTGAAAATCGAAAAAGTAAGAGAAATAGAAGTGGTAGATGTAAGGGATAATGCAGAATCGGGGGTCACATGTTGGAGGGAAGAAGAAAGTCTCGTGGATGAGAATGCCAAGATTTTTGATACCATTTTGGTGGGGGAAACCATTGAAGTTGCTAAGGGTAAATTGGAAGTCCTTAAGGACCAGGGTAGCGATACTTGTGGTTAAATATTTTTTCCATTTTTTCTCTGTTAACCAAACCCCCCATTGGCCCGAGTTTGTTGAGTGGTGTGCAGGCAATTTTTCTGCCACCGAAGGAGTCATTATGAATAGGTCCAAATCCAAAATCCTCTGCTCGGTTTAGTTTCATATCATCCATAAAACCCTCCATGTCCCATACGAGTTTGTCCAAATATCCCAAAAATACCGACAAGAGAATATCATACATTTCTTCAGAGAGTCTACTGTCAAAAATAGAGGACCGTTCCTAAGATCTTGTTGAAAACCTAATGGTGAGGTCATCAATTTGTCTTACCCCATTGACCTTAGCTAGTTTAATGAAGAAAATCAGTGGTGCATAGACCTAGCCAGTTAGTTTCTAGGTCTAGATACTGACAGTTATGTCACAGAGTCATTGTTGAGTCTATTGTTTGTTTTGAGTACCTGTCCTTTCGAACCTGAACTACTAGGGAAATCATTTCAGTCCTGTTGTCTTAAATTTGATGAATTTCTAGTCGACAACATTCATTCTCAGTTAGCAAATTTCCATGGCACTAAAGTATTCAGATTCCAATCCTTTTTGTTGAGAATGTTTTTAGCTTATAACGAAGAATACTCACAAGTTCCTGAGCTAGAGATCACTGGTGAGATGACCAAAGACTACTGTAAATTCATGAACCATTTGATGGCCGAAATATACAACCTTTTCTTTCAAGAAAGTCTACCCAAGGTGTTTTTTGAGATGAGGCAAATACTGCAGTTGTCTCATAGCAAGATCATAGGAGACTGGTTCCTGACAGAGTTTGGGACAATCGTAAGGCTATACGGTTTTGTGCATCAACCTTACATCCTGCCAGGATTTCTAATTGCCAGGTTTTTATCCTTGGAATTAATCAGGAAAAGACTCACTATTGAAGAAGAACACTTTTTGAATTCAAGGAAGAGCTCAAATCTTATTTTCCCCTGGGAGGTGGGGCCATACACAATCAGGAGCAAGGATGCTTTGCCACTGATTGGTAACTTACTCAAAGGCATTTAATTCTCTCTGGAATAGGCTGTAAATTATGACCCACATCAAGTAATTTCCAAAAGGAGGAAGGTTCACAAGTGTAAGCCTTTTGAGTACACTGAAATACCCAGGCTTAGAGAAGTGGCCAATTGGGATTACTTCCCTAACTCTACGATGATGGATATCTGCATAGGATGAAGCTCTGTCTCACCCCTTCCATGGGACAATTCTCCCCAATGGGAGATTTCCAATGTAGTTGCAATAGCTGGGAATGCCTCATCATTGGTCAGTTATTCAGGGAGTTCAATGAAAAGATAACTTTCATAACCCATGGAGACTGATGAGGTAGATACTTCCAGCATGCCCAAAAAGTAGAAAATAGAACAAGAACAATAGTTAGTGTAGGTTGAGAGGAGAAATACAAAGAGGCAGATGAAGAAGAAAAATGTGGAAGACTAGCAGAAACATGAAGATCCTGAAATAGCCAAGTTGCAGATCCAGGAATATGTGTTTGATGGACAGACTCCAAATAGGCATGCCTTTAAAGAAGATTGGATGGAATCTTACCGAGAAAGTACTGATAAAACTTTTAATGAGGCATAGAAGCTGTATAATGAAGTAATACAATTTACATACCCAAATGTGGCATTGAATACTGTGAGGGATCATGCTACAGACACTGTCAGCCTGGCTTTGACAGTAGGAAACAAAGTGTCAGAGGTTAATCTGAACCTCGAAAAGGTTCCCACTACTAATATAATACACCTTAATAGAGAGACCGGTGACATTATTGAAAGCCACACTACATATATCCAAGATGGAGGCAAATAAAACAAAAACTCTAGACCTTTTGAAGAAGGTAAGAGTCGAAAACAAGGCCCTCAAGACCCAAATTAATAATTTGCAGAATGAATCAGTACAAATATATGGACCAACATATAATGGAGCTTTAGCTCAAAGATTGTTGGATGAGAAAGAAAAAGAGATCCAAGTGCTAAAAAGGAAGTTAAAAATCCCTTCCACCCAGCTCACTCAGACAGATGAGTTGGGTGAATTTGAAAAAGAGAAAGAGACATTGAACACTGAGCTTGCAGATTGTATGGCCAAGATATTGAAGCTTATGGAGAAGGAAAGGCAGTGGGAAGTGGGTACAAAGCTTATGAAGGAGACCGAAAATGAATTAAAGGCTACACTAGAAAGAAAGGAAAAATATCTTCAAGAAAAATGCATAGAGGTTGCAATTCAACCAGCAAATGTAGCTGGAGAAGTAGACACTAGTTCTCTTTCTAAGGCAATGTCCCAAATAGGCCTGAAAGATACAGAGCCTACTAAGTTAAAGTAGTAGATTAAGGAGTTAAAGGAGAAAAAAGCAAAGGAGGAGCAAGAAAAGGAAAAGATAGAGGAGAAATGTCAAGAATTGACACAACATAACGCCAAATTAAGCCAACAGGTGATCGGTAAATTGGTCTTATAGGGTGCTAGACATTTGATCTGGGATCAAATCATTGCAGAAGCTAACAAGTTCAGACCTTATATATATTTCATCATAGATCAGGAAAATGCTTTGACCGAGGCCAAGAAAAAGGTTTCGACAGTATTGGGAGAATTGGAGAGAAGACCCCAGTGATAGCATAAAATGCTGTTGAATTTCTAAGCGCCTTGTTAGATGATCTAGCCAACTGGTGCAATCTTAAAAATAGAGTTTCTATCATATCTGGGGTTAGAAAGGTAATTGCTAAACATAGGATGCTGGACACTGTCCAAGCCAAAATTGGTATTATTGAGCATAAGGTCAAGGAGGTTATTAGGTTATTTAAGCCATTGGTAGATAGAAGGATTCCTTTCTTCCGGGAAGAAAAGGGACCCTTATTGTCTCAGAAAGATTATTTGGAGCGATTGGTTAGTTATTGATAAGAAAACAACGAGTTTTGAGACATGCAACAATCCTTGTCAGGAAGGACCGTTTTTGATAAGTTGGCCAATGAATTCGAATTGTTGTTTGATTTTAAAGCCACCTGTTCCAGAGCACCTAAGGCCTCATACAGAGGAACTATGGAACTCAAAGTACAAACACTTGACATGGTTGTTGCGACTTTTCTTGGTCCTGATCAATGGAGGTCAATTCAGGAATACAGGTCGAACAAGTTTAGGATGCAACCATAGAGGTGGAAATGACAGTGATGTAGGAAATTTTCTCCGTGGAATCGTCCCTCTGATGATCACCTCTCCTGGAGTTTTGTACATCTTTCCCCAACCCAAGGATACATAAAATGCTTTTGTGCATATTTTCTCCCATAGCCCACAGTTCATTTTTGAGTTTTATGTAAATCATGGCAAAAATGCCACATTAGATTTTGTTAGAAGTTGTTTTTTAGTTGTAACAAATTTTGATTCCTGAATGTTGGTTTAGGAAGTCCAAAATACTATAAATGTACCTCCCGAAGAAGGATAAAGGGTTGCAACCAATGTAACTTTGTGTTGTATTTTTTCAAGAGCTTTCTAATAAAGTTGTAGAGCCGAAGTCGGTGCTTTTCATAGGGATTCATGTGTTGTTTGCGTTACAGTTTGTTGCTTCCTTTCTCATGTGAATGTTTTCCAGTTTATCTCCCCCATTATGTTTTCTTTCATCTCTAAAATAAGTGTATAATAGTTTGGAATTCATACATACTATGCTCTGTCTGTTGTTTCAAATATCCACTAAAGTTTTCTTCTAAAGTTAATACATAATTCATTCTTTAATTCTCTGTGTTAATGGTTTGTTCTTGCTCTTCCTTTTTCACCAGACAATTATAATTTGACTACAACCAAATCACTATCTTTCCTCTGTGTTTAAATCACCTGCATAAGTTCTGTTTATTTTCGTTACACATCTTGACTCCATCTCCCAATGGTTTTATGTTCCGTTTCAACCACCCTTACAAGAAATTCATATTTTCACTTGTACATATCTGGCATTGTTAATATTTGGTGAGAGATCCCTCTCGGAAGATCAGAAGGCCAGTTCTCTCTTCAAAAGTGGTTCTGATGTTACTTGGGAGTGAGCCTTCACAACCTTTGGTTCAATTCCAGTGCTAATAGGGTCAGTCGCATAAAACCCATGGTTAAGGGTCAACAACAAAAAACCCACAGTTATGGTTATGGGTCAACCATGCAAAACCCACAGTTATGTATTGTAATCATGGTCAGGGGTCAACCACACAAAACCCATGGTTAGGGGTCAACCACACAAAACCCATGGTTAGTGGTAAACCACACAAAACCCACGGTCATGGTCATTATTTTGGGTCAACCACACAAAACCTACGGTTATGGGTTAACCTCACAAAACCCTTCTCTTCTTTGAAATTTGGCACATCGTAATCATGGGTCTATTTTTAGTATGAAATGATGGGGACCATCGTTTTATAAGGGGGGAATAATGATCCAAATTTCATGGGGAATATGGTCTAAATTCATGTGTAAGGCACAAAAGCATTAAATGGAGAGGCCACCCTCTCCCATTCATCGTAAAATCATTAAATGGAGAGGCCACTCTCTCCCATCCATAGTATTTGACAACCCATGGTTTTGTTCCATGGTATGGATTCAAGAAACATTGTACCTCTCCCATTTTAATGTTCTACGATCTGATGTACATATCAGAACACTAACTTACTGATTATTTAATAAATATTTGACATAAAAACCTTGGATTAAACTAGACAATTTTTGGACTAGGAAGATGGAGGTATTTTGCTGTTAAATTGATGGATAGGGTAGTGGGAAGAGGGAAACAACCAAGAAATTTTTTAGGTCAGAGAAATAATATTCCCTAACACATTTATATAGGGGACCATTTAGGCTTCACATTCAGATATACTTTTTACATCCATGCTTTTGGGTCAACCAACCGTGAAACTAGGAAGATTCTTTCATATCCTTTCAACCAGAGGCTTTGGGAAATTAACAAAGGTCTTTCCAGACATTTAAAATTCATCCAATTGTGTTTCATACTGAGACGAATAAATATTCACTCACACAATGAATTCACCACCAAAATATTTGGTAAACCAAATAAGCCATAATAATGATATATTTGTATTGATGATAGAATAGATAAACGATGGTTACAATGGCTGATAACCCACCTATTAAATAAGGTTTGGGAATTGCGAATGAAAGGTCATGCCCTTTCATCTTTAAGTACAACGAATTATGTTTACTACTAATTATTTAATTATTATCTTTATTTATGTTAGTTACATTGCTACTCTCTTAGAAAGGCTTTGTCCTCAAAGCCTTCATAATGTTTCTGCCTCATTTTTGGTGGTGTCGTAGTTGACAAAACATGTCGATACGGACTACTAAGAGTGCAACATAACTTCTGATATGTGGACGAATCAATCCATACCAAATTGATTTGTTGTGGACTGTTGACATTCCATACTGATCTATCGTTAGGAGCTTTGATCACATTGGTACCATTAGCCTTCGACAGTTCCCACTTTTTAGGATATTGATTTTTATGGTTGGGTTGTTGATAAGGAATTTAACAATGTCATTTTATTTTAAGAGTGTCATATTTTGAGCATTGATATGAGCTAGAAGTTGTATTTTCATCCCTTGATGTTTTAAGGTTTCGTTCTGTATCTTTTCCAACTTGTTTTCTAACTGCATGTTATCATTTTGAAACTTCTTAATCAATTATACTTTCAATTTCTTGTCATCTTCAGACTTATTAAGTTGTTCCTTAAGATCTTCGTTATGAATTTTGATGTATCTATTTTCTTCTTGCTTGTCTAGACGTTTTCCTTCCATATCTTCTGTATATTGTTCTGTCTTCCGACTATTTTTCAACTTCTTAATTTTTGTGAGTAGTGTCTTGTTATGATTTCTTAAGCTGAAAATTTCTTCGGAATTGTTGGATAGTGTTTTATTACTCCTTGCGATCTCCATCTTGTGTTCCTTTTTAGAGTCGTCATTTTGTTGTTGAAGAACTTTTATTTGTTGTCGACATTGTCCGACCTTTGATTCTTGACTTTTTAATTTATGTCGTATCTGCGTCAGTTCTTCATCCTTGTCACTAATTATTTTATTCAAGCGTATTATTTCCGCTTCGTAATCATTTATTTCTTTATTTATATCTTGATTTTTCAATATCTGATTGAAATAATTTTCGTCTTTTAATTCTTCAATTTGCGCATATAATTTTTTTATATGATTTTTCTGGTTGGAAATGTTTTTTTCCTTGTACTTTTCTTATATCTTATGTATTTCAATTATTACTTCCAAATTTTTATTCCTGTCGCGTAAATATTTGTTGTCTCTTTAATAGCGCTTTAACTTGGCTTCTAATTTCTCTATTTGTAGTCGCAAACCAACTTCCATGGTCTCTAACTTCTTTGACACTAGATGGTTGTCTGGACTATAGTTGGTATTCATTTTTTTTTTGTCTTCCTTTGAAAAATACTTACTAAATATTATTTTACACTTCAAAAATACTTCACTAAATATTATTTTACACTTCAAATAAATGTACTTTATTATATTACTTCCAATAATTCCTTTTAATATTCTCTAACGCAATGTAATATAATATTTTTTATTTTTATTTTTTTAATTGGCCACCTTTTTTCCCAAGGTCTTTGATTCTTGACCACTTAAATATATTTCCACTTGCTATAAGGTATTTGAATATACTTTACGAACCTATTAATTCACCTTTTACTTGGGGCCTTTATTACGATATCTCTTAATTCCTTTATTATAAAACTTTAATAACGTAGAGTATAGTTACGATTTCGTTTGAAAGTCACGATGATTCAACTTTACAGTCGGTAAACCCTTAAACATATTTTAACATTGAAATATCAAATTTGCTCTTATGGTCGTTTTCTTCAATGGTCAACGATGACCACAAATTTGGTTAATACTCTTGACAAAATCGATATATGCAAACAAGGCTAAATGGTGGCTCTGCGTGACTAAATAGCTTGTAAATTTTCCTTTCTCACTGTCCAAAATGATATTTCATTTTTTGTCCTGGTAATATGCAAATTCATATCTTTAGATGGCAGTGGAATGACAGATTTTTTTTTGGATCTTGCTCTGTTTGTTTATTCTTGGCACAAATCTCACGCTAGACTGCTGCAGTGTTTATACAAGAATTAACGTGTTCTTTTTTGTTGTTGTTATGATATCGAATTCTCTTTTATTTATGGTATCTTGTAACTTACAATGGAGTGTTTTCCAAATTTTATGCAGGATAATCAAATGGCCAAAAGCCTGGATTTGGTCAAAGACCAAGGGAATCAAAGAAAATCTGAAATAATGAGTATGGCCGGAGGTCGAGATCAGAATGGATCTGATACCAAATGAGCCGAATAAATATTTGCTTACACAATGAATTCACCACCAAAATATTTGGTAAACCAAATAAGCCATAATAATGATATATTTGTATTGATGATAGAATATATAAAAGATGATTACAATGGTTGATAACCCACCTATTAAATAAGTCTTGGGAATTGTGAATGAAAGGTCATGCCTTTTCATCTTTAAGTACAATTAATTATGTTTACTATTAATTATTTAATTATTATATTTATTTATGTTCGTTACACATACATATTAGAATAGTTCGAGAAATACTTGGGTCTTTTTGGGAGAAGTCAGGAAATTTTGACAATTTTGGCTTGGGGAGACCCTACGCAAATATGGATTCTCAAATAGGGTACAACTCCAACCAAATATCAGTTTATGGGTTTTTATGGACATAGGGGTCAATAAAAAATGTCCATCAACTTCTGAAATTGAATTTGGGTTAACATAACTCTCTAAATTACAAAAATGGTGAGACTAGTCAACTAGCTAGGGTGTGCCTAAATGCATGAATTTTGTACCAAATTACTTTCGTACCTGTTAATTATTTATGAAAGATACTGGTATATTATTTCTTAATATATTAAATCATTCAATACTCTCCCATAACATTACTTTACTTCTTTACTGCATAAAAACTGAGAAAACCC
This sequence comes from Pseudotsuga menziesii, assembly GCA_001517045.1. Lineage (NCBI taxonomy): Eukaryota > Viridiplantae > Streptophyta > Pinopsida > Pinales > Pinaceae > Pseudotsuga > Pseudotsuga menziesii. The sequence continues at coordinate 498,040 of LPNX010327271.1, read as the reverse complement.
CCATTTAGTGGGCAAATAAGGTTCATTCATGAAAACTGAACATAGGATATTTCTAGAACATGAAATACTACTGTATTACAGAAGTGATGAGATGGTATTTGAATTAACATAACAGAAATAATATTGGAGGACTAATCTCTCCACAGATAGGATACAAAATGGAGGGAAGGAGGCGCAAATCTCTCATCAAACTGGGAATGGGAGCATAGGTGAAGTTGGGATTCAATGGAGCTCATATTCAATGGGTGTCTGAGCTTATGTAGATGTCTAATATGAAAATTAATATGCTGATCATAATCTCATCATCACCTACAATGAAATTAGAAGGGGAGAAGAAGAACGAGGAATGGAAAGAAAGGACTTGGGGAACATCTCCCAATAGGCTGAGCCACAACACTCAGTAATGAAGCTTAGCTTCAATCAATATAAAAACATACATTCACCAAAATGAGTAAATGAACTCCAATTGTAATTTTATAAACCTTTTATGATTTATTTAGAAGGTAGGTGACATGTGGGAGAAAGTCATCCACCTAGAAACCCTAACCCTAGCCATGAATGCGCTCTTCTTGATAATTTTAGCAAGTTGGTGTCACTAAGATGTTTCCCTGTCATTGTCTTCCATCCAATTTAGAAGTTGTGGCCTCCTTTGGCCCATAGTTTCTATTTTTCCTTATGACATATTTTTTGGGCTTTCCTGCCTTTATGACTGAACTCAAAAAGGAATATTCTCCCTCCCTTTCCAATTATTTCCTGCTTTTCTTGACTTTTGTTGGTCAAAATGTGGGGACATGAGAATCCTCCCCTCCCAAGTCTGCTTGTCCTCAAGCAGAATCACTTCAAAGTGCTGCAAAGTTTTCCACCATGTTTCTACTGCACGACTCTAATCATAGTCATTTCTCCAATGACCACTTATTTCAACAAAATTGTACACCCAATTAAGGTAACTAAGCAGAATTCCGGGTGTAACCCACCTAGAACTAAAAACATTTTATGTTGTGAAAAGGAATTACTTTAAAAGTTATTGTAAAGTTTTATGTGGTTGACCAAGGATGGTCAAAGATGTCTGTAATTGAATATTTTATTATTTAATAGTTAAAAGAAGAGACATCTAACCAAAGAGGACTGTTGAGGAGTGTTCACTGACCCACTAGTGGGAATGATCTGGTGTAGAAGGAAAAAATGAAAAATGGAAGCAACAACATTCACTTTCTAGCTGATGCACGAAGCAACTTCCCCAAAATTGTGGTTAGGTTCCCAAGAAAGGAGGAACTGAGCAGGTGGCTCATTAAATTACAAAACTGACCCAAATACCTAGGAAAGAACATATATACCCATCGAATGAGCAGGAGGATCACTACATTCTATAGATTAGAACCTTGTGGTTTTCTGGAAACTGAAAAAGTTAGGCACACAAGAGGAAATTCGATGAGGGGAAAGCTATAGTGAATTGCTAGATTGTTGACTGCAAATGTGTCTGCTGAGTTGCAGAGAGGAAAAAACAAGCTTCTACACAGTATCTTCGTCCTGGTGGTTATATGAACAAGCTCGTGGGTCCTAAAGCAAGTAATCTTGGATGCTTTCAGGAGACGGTTGGGAGGAACAACCTTCTTTGGATGTCTATCCACTTCGAAAGTTAACATGTTCTATATTTCTCAAGTTTATTATCTTTAATTCATTTTATGTTTATTTCTGAAGGATTTTATGAATGGTGAAAGTTTCCTACTTCATTTATTTCGAAAAAAAGTAGGAGAGTTTCATTTCCTGTAAATTACCAATTAAGTACATGAGAATGGATTTTACTGCTTAAACAATTTTTCATAGTAAAATTCATAGACTATCTTTTATTATTATCTAGAAATTAGTAACATTTTTTCTGTAAATAGTTTCACCTAATACCAAGTTTTATACATAAATTAATGATTAGCATTCCTGTATCTTTTCTTATAAAGTCATACATAAATAATAAATGGATTTAACAGAGCTATCATCGTTTTCAACTGAACAATGAATTCTTTTACATTTAGGGCTTTCTATAGTTAATTATAGTGAAGCCCTAAATCAAAATTTATAACATGCTAAAGAAACCACAATTTTAGTTTTGAAAACGCTAAGGCTTCTAATTGAGGGTTCAATACCCATAAAAATAAATTATATATATGAATATTATTTTTACTCAAGTATCAATCGCACATATTCGAAAGGCTTATTGTTTTAATAATCATTCAATATCAATTTTCTTCCAGCCCAAAGGCTTATTGGTTACAAAATAAAAATGATTTAGGATTAAAAACTTATAGTTAACGAAATGTTAGTTTCGATCTAACCACATTATCAAACAAACTTCCCTATCTAATATTTTTAACATAGGTCGAGATTTCGAGGCCTGTAAGGATATTTTTTACCAAGTAATTTTATTAACTAAAACCTATAGCAAATGGACCTTAGATATAGAAACAAAACCTAGACAACATTTTAGAACTGACGACACCCTAAGATTGAAAACAAGACAAGAACCAATTTTACCAATGAAGGACTCAAGATTTTAAACAGAACCTGAAATAAAAATCAAAACCCAAGTATTCATCCAAGCTTAGAATGTAAATAATAAATCGTAAAATGAGAGCAAGTATTTTCATCCACATATTAATAAACAAAATAAAAAATATACAGAGTAGTGCTAATAAATATTATACAAAGTAGTGCTAACAAACAATATTTCAAATTTACAGAGTAGTACAAAGTAACAATACATAGAGTAGCACCGAGAGCTTCGAATATTTTAAACAAAATCACAGAGACCGTATTCTTTAATATCGACTAATATTTACAGTAAGATTTTCAATATTTTGCAAAAATGAGCGCATTACAACTTGCCACACAGATTCCATGGTCTGTAAACAAACGATATTTAAATATATTTTAACTCTGCGTAACCCCTATCATAGCCCGAAGGTTCTTAAAATAAATAAAAAACACATGTGTCTGCCAAAACACAAGAGTGTATACCATCAAACTGAAGGGGGCCTTTGAAAATCCTTGAATCTACAAAATGAAGCCAAACGAAAAGAACACTCTGTTCCATCTTTTCGTTTTAATTTCACACCTTATACCATAGGGTTTTCAAGGCTGCTAGGTCTTACCAGAACCTACGATGATGATTACCCTTGACCCGAGATCACTCCTTCAAGCCAATAAACCAATGAACCCTCCTTCCAGTCAACAACAAACAAAGATTAAAATTTGGCATTTCAACATTGTAAAATAATTCTTGCATCAAACTGGAAACAATATGAAGAAAAAAAAGTAACTTACCCTTGACGTCAAAATCAATGCGAAGGAACCTAAGGCAGGTCGAGAATGCCTTGTTCATTTCTCTTACCAACACCTTGGCCTTATCAACCTCTGAACAATTTACTCTATGCTATGAGTGGCTCCCACTCTCAACAACTGTATTATGGAATCAATTAGTTGGAAGGGCCGAGAGCTCTCAGCTCTCTTCACTAGTTCAAACAATGCAAAGGAGCCAAGCCTTTTGTCTTTTTGAATTAGGGTTTGTTATCTTTTATCTCCAACTGGAAAGCACCACGAGCTTTCATGTGGGCGCTAAAATTTTCAGCTACCTCGACTTGGATCGAAATTGTTTACCCACTCTCTATAGTTGAGAGAGAAATATTGGTTCCCTTTAGTTTTTATTTGTCACCTTAGGCTTGTTAGTTGTTTAGGTTTGCAATGGATGGGGCTAACCTTTCATGTAGAACACTTACAAAAATACAATTTTAACAATGCATTATCTTACAAAAGCTAAGTAATACCTATAACCTTGTAACCCTAGCATCAAAATAGGGTTAATAAGTAGAGGGCTTAAAATATTAAAACATGACAAATCCATACAAGATAAGCACCCAAACTGTAACTTACGACAATGCAAGCATGGCTCATTAACTTTTAGAACAAGTAAATTTATATTAAGAATTTAAACCTGTACACCAGTATAGTGTTATATGATTGATAAATGGAGTTCTCATATTCGAGTTGATAATTCTTTAGTTTTACAAAAAATTTCATTATAAGCTAAGTCCTAGGTAGAAAATGGAATGTAGGGTTTATGATAGTTCTTAAAACCTATGTGAAACCAGATTACGTCTTATATTGATCTAAACACTCCGTAACAATTTTTTTATTTATTTATGAAATTTTGGATTTGTTACATGTGGTATCAGAGCGAGGTTTCAAACACTAGGCCTGAAGTTGGATCAACTTGCATGCTAATTACAAAAACAAGAAAGCAAAATACTGATTTATGATTAAAAATTGTTTATGTACAGAAATATAAATTTTTATTTTGCAGGAAATGGAAGGATTAGAGGGATCTGTTGAGGATGAATCACATCATAGTGAACAAAATAATCTAGATAATATATACGTGGAACTAAATAATCAACCATCTGAATTACTTCGAACCATAAAAGACTTAAAGGATGAATTGCAGAATGTTAAGGGAGATAATGAAAGAATCCTAAGAGAATAAGAAGAATTAAATCAAATATTGATGGATAAATTACATAATGAAGGAAAGGATAAAAGAAAATAACATGAATCTGAATCTGGAACTATATCCTACAAGCGTAAAGGTAAAAAGTTAAATTTATCTGATAATGAAAGTAATTCTTCCTTAGGAATTAATGTTAGGTCACATAGAGAGAAACATAAATATTTAAGTGAAAGTAGTGATAGAGACAACACCCCTAAAAAGAGAAAATATAAAACTTACAAAGAAATTTTAGAAGAGTTTAAGAAGATAAAACCCCCTATGTTTAATGGTGAGGTGGAAAAAGGATAAGAAGCCGAGGCATGGCTTTCAGGGATGGAATAGTATTTTCAAATCTATAAGTATTCATATAGGCTGAAAGCTAGAATGGACATCTATAACTTAACTCGAAAATATGATATATGGTGGCGGGATATAAAACGAGTGAAAAGCATTAGAGAAAAGTATGTAACTTGGAGGATTTTTAAGAAATAGTTTGATTTTTTTTTTTTGTCTGAAGAATATTACGAAGAAAGGGATAAGGGATTTTACGATATTAAGCTAGGTTCAATGTCTATGAAGGAAGGAAGTAGTAAATTTTTAAGATTATTACGATACATAAATTATATCATTGATGAAAATCCTAAGATACAAAGGTTTCTGAGTTGCTTACCTTTTAGCTTCAAGGACATAATTGAATACGACAATCCAAAAGCCCTTGAGGAAGCAATGAGGAAGGCTACTTTCTGTTATGAACAAAGAAAACATAAAAGAGAAGGTGTAACTAACTGGAAGGTTAAGAGAACAAATAATTTTGAACAAAGAAGAAAAGGCTTTAAGTCCAACATAAATTCCGAAAACTATTCTAACAATACTTATCAGGGGACAGACTTTAAAAGTAATACACAACTGAATTTTACAGCAACAAAGAACAAAGATACCTAACAATCATGCTAAGAATAATGAACAAACAGAACCTGTAACATGATGGGAATTGTAGGGACCTCATTATGTGAAGGGTTGTCCAAACAAGAAGATGAATTTCAACAATGTGCATACAATACAGGAAGAAGCAACTGTTGGTGATGTAGTGAACAAGATTCCCATGACTAATGCATCTTTGGAGGGTTAACCTCTATGACTTTACATGACTTGATTACATTAATGATTCTCCCGATACAAACATCAGAGTACAATGAAATACAATACATAAGATATACAAGTGAATACATTTTGAAGTTACAAATACATCAACATTCTATGGGGTATATGGAGCATTGAAAGAAGAAGCACATGGAATATAGTGTGTGAAGTAAATATTTAAGCAATGCTTGATTTGGTTCATTGTAGTAGAGATGGATGCAGGTGAAGGATCAAATGGATGTTTGTTTCAAGATAATGTAAGTGTCTTTTAAGGAGTTGACTTAATCACAATATAATTAGAAGACCTACTTAGGCATGTGCAACTCTATATTGATAATTCGCCTATGTAAAGTATAAATGTGGATTTTGGTAGATTAAATGGTGGGGGGGAGGCATGTTGTATTCCCAATACCTAGTTAAAAATTTGGGTAACCCATGGTATTTGCACATGGTTTTTGCATGTGATGAAGCTTATTTAAAGGCTTGAGTAACTCTATGATAAGTCTCCAAAAATGGCTGATGTTGGCCAAATTGGTAAAGACTAATAATATCTAATTAGTGTTGGTTTTCCATATATAGGATTTCTAGGGTAAAAATAAAATTTCCTCTTATGTTCTTGTTTTTTGCATTATTATTATTTCTAACATGGAAACTCAATTTCCCCACTGTTTCATTTTAGATTCAAGTTTTGACCTGAGAATCAAACATATTCCAAACTCTGGTAGATGATGAAGCTTCGACTTGTGTTATTCCCTTTTCATGTTGGAAATATATTGTCTCACTTGAGACTATTCCATCACTTATGATTCTATAATCTTTAAATGGTAATATATTTATACCTCATGGGATTATCCATGCAGTCCTTGTTGATCTAGGGGAAATATTAAGTCCAAAGAGGTTGATGTTTTCAATTCTCCTTTGGATTAACCTCCTTTTTTGTTGTAGCTAGACTTACACCATGATCGAAATTGTGAATTCAGTCTTTCACATCATCAACTTCCCTAAGGAAGGAAATATCATGACCATAGACCGAGTATTTTATTGCAGATACAAAATATCTACCTCGATGGGACTTAATGAATATGTTCATAGGGAATAAAAAACTAATTGAGTATAAGAATTGAGTTCTGTAGGCTCTTACATGTGTGTTTTGACATGTAGTATGTGGGAACAATATCCACGGTCCTAGGGTCAAGGGGTTTTTATACTTGACCTCATCATGTGAAAATTGTATACTATCTTACTGAGAAAAAGCCTAGTTTCTGAGATCCCTGAGCAAGATAAGAACCAGGTGATGGACCCATGGGAGAGAGGTTCCCCTAGTTGGAATGAAATGTCATGAGTCCAATAAATTCAATGGTTCATCTATATGAGTTATGATCATATTTTTATGGTGAGTTGCAACTCACATCCTTAATCCTTTGAGAGACACTTGGTGAATCTATGCCTACGTCATATAAATAAAAACGAGTATTACAATTGAGTTCTATAAGCTCATGTGTGTGCATCTCATAATTTCCAACATAGGAACAATTCCCATGGTCCCAGGGATGAGGGTTTTCAAAAGTTGACCTTGACATGAAAAAATTACATAGTCTATTATTGATAAAATCCCTAATTTATGATATCCTCAACCAAGACAAGAATCGACTGATGGACCCATGGGAGAGAGGTACCCATAGCTAGAATGCATTATCATGAGTCCAATAGATTTAATGGTTCATCTACCTTAGCCACATTCATTTTCTTGTGGTGTGTTGCAACTCACCTCTTTACACCTTTCAAGGACACTTGGTGAATCTTTGCCAAGGGCATAAAAACAAAACTAGACATCATAATTGAGTTTTGTAAGATCCTTCATGTGTGTTTGGGAATGTTCAACACCTGAACACTACCCACAGTCCCATGGTTTTGAATCTTCTCCCCTTCAAGTGCAATGTTTTGGTATTTTTTTTCTTGGCCCGACTACTAAATTTGGTTGGACATAAGTGAAATATGAAATTTTGTAATTTATATTTCATTTTTATCCACACCAATAAAATTCATAGGAAACAAATATGGGAAACCTCGTGTATTTGGGATAAATTTTAAAAATATTTTAAAGTGTACATTTTCAAATTTTTCACATGGTATCAAATTTGATTTAGTTGATATTTCTGTGTTGGTTAAGATTTCTCTGTTGGTTAAGATGGAGTTGGATATTCAATTGTTCCATGCATCGAATGTACAATTGAGCTATGATATATTTTCAGGTGTGGAACCTTAGTGTTATTGTGAGAAGAATATGTTCCCCTAAAGAGTTTGTTGGGTATTGCTTTAGTTACTCCAGGGTATTGGAGTAGTGTCTTCAAATGTAATAGGTGTATGGTCTATTTTATTTTTTCAATGTTTTGTTGATTTATTTTTAATGGGTTTTATTCCAATAGGAATATATGATTATTTGAGAAAGTAGAATATTATCTTAGTATGGGATTGAAATTATATCCTAAGAGGAGTTGAAATCTAGGGAAGCGCTACAAAGGTAGAACATATAACAGTTTGTTTGGTCAAACAAGTTGGAAGAAATTGTATGGGTAAATTTAGATCCCATGACAAAAACACTCACACAAATGAAGTATAGTGTAAGGGTATATTAAGTGGAAAAAGGGTTATATTATTTTCTCATTTCAAAAGCTTTTGTGCAAGAAATTCTAGGATCAGTTCATGTATTGAATTTGGAGGGTATTCAAATCATATGAAAGTTCATTTACTTAGATAAAGAGGAATTATATCCCATGAGCACCTTTTTGTTTAGTCCTTCATGGTTGGAGAATCTTGTTCATGCTAACTTACTTAAAAGGAAGTGAAAATGTTTTTATTCTTACATGGTAGATAGATTCATGATGCTATTCAAGTAGCTCAATATGGAATGCACACAAAACTAAAGAAATATTAGTTATGGTTCTAAAATTGGATATGTATAATGACTATGATCTAGAAAATTGGTTGTGTCTAAGGTTTATGTTGCTTCACGTTAGGTTTGGTGTGAAATTAAAAAATTGGGTAATGCAATATTTGACATTAGTTTATTCGAGATTGATGTGAAATCTTTATCTTCAAGAAGGTTTCAACTCGTTGCATATTTTCAATAATTCTACTAACCATGGCATTAATTTTTGGAGGTAGCTACTATAAAAATATGAAAATCAAATTAAGTTATGGTGAAATTTGGATTTATATATGTGGAAGGTTAGTTTTGGTCAAATTAATACTAGAGGTAATTCTAGTCTTTTGGAACTCAATTATTCCAAAAGGGGTTATGGAGAAAATTGCGAGGATTAGCTTTATATTTTCACGGGTAGGAAAACAATAGTGTGAATGCATTCAAATAGTTAAAACTTAAGTGATAATCCATAGAAAAACCCAATAAATTTGATGGATGGGGTCTATTAGGAGGTCTAATCCCTCATTGGGGAGGGATTTTACAACAAATTGTTTATGAAGGTTCTTATAAAATAAGGACATGTGAATATAGGTAATAATTTACAAGTATATATAACAACATTCACTTGTATATTGGATTAGGAATCCGACTAGATTTACTTAGAGTGATTCCATTACCTGGAAGGAAATGGTATTTCCTTTTTCCCTAGTAGGTAGATGGATTGCATGAAAGTTGGGTAATGGAAAGGGTGTGATAATAGGAGTAGACACATGAATTAGTTAATGTGGGAGAGATTTTTGGTTTCATGTAGGGAACATATTTACCACCCTTCATGAGAAAGGAATTTACAATTTTCTTAGGCTACCTCTCCAAAATTCACGTTTATTTGGAAAAAATATTGAGTCTTAGCACTTGTACTCTACAAGAGAATACTGAGATAGGGTTTGTGTGATGTAAATATTAGGGGACGAACATGTATAACTATAGGAGTACATGAGTCTTGGATTTTGGTGTGATGCATAATTTGAATAAGAATTGGAGCTTTATATGTTAATGTACTCCTAATATTACATTGTTACATTGTCTAGAGCTATTGTTTCCTGTGTGATTTAAGCGAAGAAGGCACAAGGTTTGTCATATGCAAACCATAGGATGGAAAATAAGTTTGGAAGGATAGAAAAAAGTTCTGTCTTTGTTTATTTTTACTTGTGTGATCCAATAAGGCATAGTGTTTTTGTGACATAAAACCTAAAGTAAGACATGCACGCTAAAGGAGTGAAGGAGACCTAAGGCTTATGTGAGCTTGGATAATATCCTAAAAGAATTTTATGATGCAAGTGGGATATCAAGGGTGGATTTGTTAGTGTTTTTGTTGACCCTTTAGAGTGCTTAGGAGTAGATTGGTCTAATGATTTGTTATGTCATGTTTGTTGGTTGGTTTTTTTTGTTGAGGGTGTATTCTCTAGCTAAGGTTTAAATGCATTTGGAGAGTCTTAAATTGTAATAAGTATATATACATGTAATTACTTGTGATTAGATAATGGAATGTACTTGTGATTAGTATAGGAAATATATAGGTTCCATTGCTTCTAATCTATAGTATCATACACGTGACTTATTTTTATGGGAAACTGTAGTGGTTAAAACGCATATACATTGGATTCACATGGAATGCTATTGATTGAAAATACAACACAAGACCTTAAGGATATAGAAATTATAGAGAATGTCATGGTGGTATCTAAATATATCAATCTCTTGTTCTCTCCTTCACTTTATATCTCTAGATTTTTTTCAGAACCTCGGACTACAAAAGGATGTAACAGTTAGTTTCCTCAAACATTACATTAAAAATAGGAATTTGCATACATGAAAATTTTTAATTGCCACAAGTTATTAATAAAAAAACATAACCCTTAAATAAAATTCCTAATCATGTCAACATACCTATTACTATACAAAAATCATGTGACAAAAGAAGGTAAATAAATGTAGGAAGGTTCACATACTCTAGGCACATAGAAGGGAAATTGTTTTAGTCTCATGTCGATGCATTGGAATAAATCTATCCATGTGTCATTTCTACCTCTTATGCATAATTACTTGGTTTCATTCAAGTAGATAAATTGGATTCTCTATGCATCTAATCCTCTCCATCAATATCTTATGCTCTAAATGAGGTAGGGAGTAGTGTACCTTACTCGAGATCTTTCTAGACATTGTATGTAGTTGGATGTTTGTACCAATGACAAAGTTTGTAAAGTGATACACCATTGCACATAGTATGCCATACATGAATACATAACAATCTCTCTTTCTTGAATTTTCATTTAGTGTTAGATATTCAACCTTAACAACCATTGAGCCCACTAAAAAATAATTGCTTTCACCATCAGTTAAATATGTATTGAGAGTTTTCTTCCCTTGTATGCATTGTGCCAATCAATAATCAGTGTTTGTTTCATTGTATTTTGGGGAAACAACTACATATATGTTTCCTACAAAAATTCAATGTATGTTCAAATGCGAATGTGTAGGATTTTGATAACATAGCTAAATAAAAAAAAATTCAGTTGCTAAATTTGATGTGAGATATCTCTACTTAGATATACAAGATCGGAGATATGATCATAGTCTGTTGAATAGATGATTGAGCCTCCTCTAACTGGTTTGTTTCAATAATTTCAAGTGGTTCAAACAAAACTTATACATGATCCCATTCATCAACCCAATCTGTTGAATCGTAATCATCCCATTTTCCACTGCTACAAGGTCCTCAATGACATTCTGGTTTCCACATCCATTATTCGAATAAAGGGTTGTTTAAGCATTGAATTGAAAGAAATCCATGAGTTCCTTGTAATGTGTTACAATGATATGAATGTGACCGATCTATATTGACCACTTCCTATAAATTTCTCAGTACATGTCATGTTCCTGTTAAATTTCGTTTCTCTTTTGCACCACTTGACATTATTGTAGAGCACGGATGAGCTGTAGATGTTTCATATTGAATATGCAGATTTGTTGTAAAATTCATATCCTCCCTTTGTAGTGTATTTTTAATGCAAGTAAAAGCCCCATCATTCTCACATTTCCCATGCCCAATCTCAAAATAGTTCCAAATATGGTGCACATTCTATGCTTTATGCAAAATACTCGACCATTGGAATACACATGCATTTTTGAATTGGATTGCAGAACCATTTGAACATATCCAATATCGATCCATATTAATAGCTCTCTCCTTCAAGTTATCATAAAAAATTTGAAAGCAATGTTTCACATAATCACATAAAGTAGGTCATGGAACATGTCATCACTTATGTAGAAGTTTGTCTATTTGACTACTATCCTCTTGTATTTGTTGTTGTCTATCCCATACCTATATGTGATATGTACCAATATGGTAACTTGATCTAAATGATAATAGTAACTATGGATCTCATTTTTTGAAAGGTGTCTCTGTAAATGATAATAGTAACCATGGAAAGGTGTCTTTGCATATTTGAAATTGTTCATCCAACCATTGTGATACATGCATATGTTGAATGTATTGTTTGTTTTTTATGAAATTAATCCTTCATGAAATCACATAATCATACATGGTGACATATAGATAAAGGGATAATACCATTATAACTTTTAAAATATATATGAAAAAATTGAAGGTGTAATATGAAATGATACTATTTGCACTTACCTAAGACTTCACCAATGCAATATTTTTTCTTTCTTTACCATTCTCCATTTCATATGTAATATACTTGAATATTTTCATACACTATCATCCTCCCAAATTATTAATCTTCGCTTTCATGAATTCATTGACTCAATAAATCAAATTCACTACACCTAGAGCATGTTCCATATAGTTAATATTTCCCATAATATTTTTTCCATTTGCCTTGGAAACATGATGCTATGAGTAAATTACCTTGATGAAATAGATGGTATTATGGTTTAACACTCCGACAGAATGTTAGCATTCAAATCTCGATGAATGTGTACATATGTGTCATCAAAATAATCAAATTCTACATGGTATATACAACAACATGTGTTTCAGTCTATGCATATTCTAACATACCAAGGTTTATATTTCTCAAATGATATTTGTCCCAGGTTCAATTCCATGTGTTCATTCTTGAATATCTCAAAGTACAATTGCAAACGTATCTATGCCAATATCATATATGTATGAACAATTAGCTATTCTATGTGACATCGTATATGGATGAAGATGTCTATATCCGAGTGAATCCGCTGGGACTAGCATTCTAGCTTTCTCATAAGGCTAACACAGAGAAGATGCAAGTTCAACTTTCATAGTAAGCATTGACAATATGCTTACATCATATCTATGCCGATATCTTATATGAACATGCCTATGTGTGCTATTAGAGTATATGTGCTATAGAGTATGTGAAAACTAGTTTTTCAAAGCAAGGTGTTGATGTCTCTATGCGAGCTGCTCTAGTAAGAGATGGCCAAGTAGATATGCCAATATATCATAGTCATTCAAATGGTAACCTACCTAGCAGCTCTGGCATAAGCAACACTTGGTTGGCTTTAGTTCGTCATGTCTATATACGAACATAAGTCTCTTTCACACTATGATGATGAGGTCTTCTGCCTATGATGAGGTCTTATGTAGGCTAGGTTTACCAGATAGGTCTCAGCCAGTAGGACTTATGCAAGTTCCAAGTTCAACATATCCATGCGCCCATGCGGGATTAGGGCTAGTAGGAAACTAGGTTCCCCCATGGAAGCAATTAGGAGTCATCCAAAAGAGTCCTAGGTCCAAATAGGGCCCATAGCAGCAACTAGTAACATGTATATATGCACATGTATATATGCAAGTTCAAGTTTCAACGTATCCATGCAAAAAATCATAGTTAGGTCTGCTCGATTTCACAGTGCAAACAAGGCTAGCATAGGCATAGAGCCATAGAGCTAGTGTAACTAGATTCTCTAGGAAGGTGCCAATATAGGAGTCAAGTATATATGTGAGATTGTATGTATGGTAAAAATAGTCCTAGGAGCTGATTAGAGTAGCACAAGAGAGTAGTAGTCCTAGTAGAGTAGCCAGATCGGTCTGGACAAGTTCAACAACGTAGAGGGGTGCGAGCAACCTCTCCATAGGTCCCAGGTCCAAGGTGTCTTATATGAACTGGTAGATATGGTTTGGTATATGATAACAAATTCTCTATGCCAACATCATATAAGACCCAATTTAGAGAGACAAGTGCAGACTAGGTCACTAAGCAGAGTCTCTTCTCTTAGTTCAGCTTTGGCACTAGTTCTTACATGGTCTGGTGGTTTTCACAAGGCTACTAGCACTTGGATTATAGGGCATAGGCCTATATATTACCAATTATTAGGCCAAAATGTCTCCATGGACATACCATATAGGACTCCGATATGCCAAATCTAGGCAACAATTAGAGAGTAGTCGTCAGAGTGACAACATTCTTTGTGGTTTTAGCAAAGCTTAGATATGCCAATATCATCTATTAATCTTTTTATAGGTATGACTGCATATAGGTCTTAGGTGAACACTTATCCATGCGAATCCAAGTGTAAACGTATCGATGCGCTGGAAAACCTGTTGCCACAATAGCATGCATGGTTAGGACTGGAACCATGTCTCTATGCAAAATATGGGATGTGAGATCATATGCGGTGTAGAAGTGGAGACTAGAATATTTTTCTCTGGGGATTTTTCTAGGATAAATGAGAGTTATAGAGATAAAATTGGTATGCCAGGACTTAACAAGTTAAACCTGCCCATTTAGAGGAGCATAACCAGTAGCAAATATAGGAGCAGTTCCCGATTGAGACCTAGAAGAAGTAGCAAAGATAACAACGAGAGTAGCAGGAAAGGAATAGGTCGTACCCCTTATATTTCCAGATGCAGATCCTCTGGTGGCATGTACCAATGAATTTGTACCACACTTACTAAGCGGCAATAATACTAAACTCAAGTTGGGCCTGCCTCCATAGCTGTCTATCTCACTGAGGCTACTGATTAAATCTCAACGAACTCTGAGTCAACCGATTCAAATGTAGTTGGCTGTGTTTGCATAACCTTTGCCGCCAGCGGGATATATATCCCTGCTCATGCCTCGCTTGAATTTTCATATTATATATGTAATTATTATTTATTAAAATGGCCCATTCTCCACAAGGATTCTACACGAAAATACCACTTTTTTGCCACTTTCGTTGGAGCTCGCATTAGGGGATTTTTTGTCAGTGAATAAACCACTCTATTTACACATTTTCAAGGGAAGCAAAGAGGGTATAAGTCCCCAGGTTAGGTAACTCACTTAGAAAAATATAAGCATAATTATGTATGTAATAAATACACAGCTTAGACAAGCCAACTATTCCTGCATCCATCCACAGGAAAAGCACTAACTGTACCTCCCTTAGCCAGCACAGGCAAGGCACCGATTAAACAAAACTGAAGCGTAATTACTTAAAATATTTGTGTCATGTCAAGGAAGTTCTTAATTTGGGGCTCGGGATCACTAGTACCTTTTCTCAACTTTAGAACATCTATTTGATTGAATGAATGCCTAATATTTTCATGCCAAAATTTTGTACTAGTTCCTTGACAACATCAATTAATTTCTTGTCCAAATGAGGAAACCTTCCAATGAAGGTAAAATGATCTATTTGATTTGGGTTGTCAAGCTTATATCTTATAATAGAGTACTTTCAAATAGTTTTTCTATTTACTTTAAAAATGTTATATTTGCGTGACAACAACTGGAATTTCTTTGTGTACTTGATTGTAATAACACACCATGGGAAACCTTATGATCTTTTGAATGAATAGACTTTCATCATCACATTTTTTTCAGGTATTTCTTATTTTTGGGGTAGTGGGGTCCATAAAAAGTATGCAGTGTGAGTACTCGTTGGATGCAGAATCAAATTTCGCATCCAACGATCTCTCTCAATTGAAATTTGAGTAAAAACATAGGGATATATGTAAAAAATACGAACAAAAAAATTAGTTTTTTTTAATGACAAATATGTCAATTCAACCATTATGGTTGACTCATTTTATTGGAATTCTATTGGTTCTTGAATTCCAACTCACAAGAACTTATTGTTGGCGTGTTTTCTTATAAGGCCCATTTTAGATCCCAAATTTCCTCTAATGATTGCTTGTTGATGGAAAATTAGATGGAAGTTGACTTGATGTTGGAATATGAATGGCCTCCATTGGATGCATATGATTCGCTTGTGGTGTTGAAGTAGAGATAATTGTGTCATCCGGTGTGCAAGGATTCAAGGGGGTTACTATTGGATTCCTAAGTTTTTTGGTACAAAACCTTTCCTTCTCTCTTAGTTAATGGACTTTTTCAAGGGAAAACTCCATCCTTCTAACTTTTTTTCTTTATTTCTTTTGTTACCCATGTCCAAAAGGTTATAATGAAAAAAATATCTAAGGGGCTCTAATAGAGCAAAAATATGTCAAAAATAGTGAACCCAATCAGTTTAAGCAACAAAGAGCACCAATAATAAAATATTGTTCACAAGATTAGTATGTTCAAACAACAACCCACATGTTGTAAGGAGACAAAATTATGGGTTTAAGAAAGGGAACACGTTCCTTAATCAAGATTAGGGAGGAGGAAAGGGAAGAGAGAGATATGGAGGGAGAGAGGGAGAGGGGATGGGGGAGAAGGGGTAGGGGTAGAGGGGTGAGGAGTGGAGAGAGAGAGAGAGAGAGAGAGAGAGAGAGAAGGTGTTAGGGGGTTGAGGGAGAGAGAGAGGGGTGGGTTTTTTAGAGGGTTGAGGGAGAGAGAGTGTTATATGGAATTTTTGTCCTCTCCATGATAAAAAACCATGTACACCTTTTTATTTCCTTGATCCCTAAAGGGATTGAAAAAACTCTTTGGAATATGGGTTCTAAGGTTTTTTCCAATTGAAAAAAACCTGTTATGAGAGGGTGACACCCTTTTCTCCCTAATAAGGTGTGTCATCCCCCATTGACACACTTTGCACCACTATAGGGTACGTTGCTAACACAGTTTTCTTGTGTATAGGGTGTGTCGACTCCTTTATGAACGAAAAAAATGAGAAGTTTCAAGAAGTATCTCGAAGGAGACTCTCGTGGAGGTTTATCCCTTCCATTTAGGGTGGATCTCACTTTCCTCCTAGCTTAGTAGGATCCCACCTCATTCTTCTCCCTTAATCCTCTCATCCCTTCCTCATATATTTTTTCCTATAAATGCAAGCTTACCCTCATGGGATATGGATATCTAGAAGGATAGCATCCAAATGATGGAGAAATTAGGCCCAAATATTTTATCTTCAATCATTTTTTTTTATTGAGGCAATGTTATGTTGGAAGGAACCTTCAACACCAAGGCTCTATATGGTTTTAATTATTTCCTATTTCATATTAATATAGTAATGTATTTTTCTTTATCAGTGACAGGGTTTTTTCAAGAAGGGTTATGCTCCCGGTGATGGATTGTGCTCAAGTGTTGGCTCAGAGTGAAGGCGCTTATGGCTAGAGTGGCATTTATGGTGTTTTATTAGTGTCACTTTTGTAGACTATTTGTTGCGGGATTTGTTTGTTTTCCTAGGTTCTTGGTTTTTATTGGGTTCTATTATTTTGGTGACGATGTTTGGACAAACCTCCGAATATTTGGGAGAGGCTGTGAATCTTATGGTGGATACGGAGGTTACGCTTGCTGAGGTTGATGTTGTGTCTATTTTGGCTAAGAATAGGGGGGGACCTGTTCCTACGAAAGACCTAACAATTGGATCTACCTTGGGTGATGGAATTTTCTTTGATTTTCTTGGGCAGATACCAAACCCTATGGTGAGATCTCAACTAGGATTTGCTGATCTGGAAGGTGATGGGAAGGACATGGAATTTTCGGTTTCCTCTAGGCCAACTGGTAAGGTTATCGAGCATATTGTTGACTTTGGGTGTGGTGGTGTTGATCTGTCTTTTCCTCCGCTTTCACTTCTGATTGTTACCTCAGATGATCTTACCGGGGTTTTATATCCTAGTCAAGTGGAGGGCATTTTTAAACCTTGGTCAGTGATTGTTACGCATCCCTCATTCATCGTGGGAGATTTTATTACTACTGGGTTAGATCAGGGTCTTTGTCAGTGTTTGGTTGTGGATGAAAAATCGGTGGAACCTTCTCTCTCACAAGTGGGTGGCTAGGTAGGCTCTCCAGCCATGGCTATGGTGAACAACATTGAGGTGGACGCACCCCTCTCTCCACCTAAGGTAGATTTTGGTCGAAATAAACCTCCATGAAAAAAGTTAAATTGCATTAAAACTAGGGTACGACGAAATTCTCTAGTCATGGGGGTGGATGTGCTCTTGGATGATGCCGTGGATTTTTCAGAAACAAAAGTGGTGGGGCGGGCCTATGGGAGACATTTTGGGATGCACTTCCTCAAAAAGTGGGTTGTTGAATAGTGGGAGGATTTTTTTCCTTGGTTGCGCTTGACCAGGGTTCTAGATAAAGGATGCTTTTCATTTATCTTTGACTCTCGGGATATGGTTGACAAGGTTTTAGGGTCACAGTGGAGTATGGTTGGCATACCACTATTTATAAAGCATTGAGATCCTTTCTTTGATGCAAAGACAAAGAAGGTTGCATTGGATCCTTTGTGGGCTCAGTTTCCTGGCTTACCCATGCACCTTTGGACTTCTGCTCATTTTGTGGAGATTGGGAATTTCTTGGGTGAATTTGTTACAGTCGATTATAATTTTCAATCCATGGGGATTATGACAGTGGCAAGGATATTGTTTAAAATTGATTTGAAGATTGGTATTTTGATGGATATTCATATCAAGACATCGTCGGGTACCTACACTCAGGTTTTGGATTATGAAGGTGTTCCCTTTTGATTTCATTCGTGTCATGGATATGGCCACTTGTTGGCTTCCTGTCCATTAAATTTTCGAGGAAAAGGTACGCACTTTGGTGGTCAACCTCAGGTGAGGTTGTGGTTGAATAAAGATCCTTCTTAGATGGGGTATGTTTTGGGAGGTCACTCTTCATGCATTGGAGTGCGGGAGAATGGGGTGGGGGAGGTGAATTCTATTTCGAATGGTCCTATTCACTCGGCTCCTACCGAGGGTGCATGTTTTGATCCATCTGCATTAGACTCTCTACCAATTGATACTTCGGTTACGTTATCTACTTGTACATCCTCTAAAATTTCATTTAAATTACATGCTATTTTGGGTGGTTGTTCTGCAATGGTTTTCTCTCCCTTGGCCATTTCTCCCCTTTTATCTAGTGTGGTACCCTGTTCGATTCTGGTGCGAGTTCTTCCTTTTCTCCCTCTATTGTATCCATGGATCCACCATCTTCTAGCACTTCGGAGGGGTAGATAATATGATACAAAATGAAAAATCAGGAGGTTTTAGATTAGGACTCATGGGTTAAGGGTTTATCTAAATTTTCTCGAGGTGGTTCTTCTTTAAGGATCCGTGGGATAAAATATCACTTTACTAGGGCACAAGAGCATGCTTTAATGGATGTGGCCTTGAGGAAGTAATATTCTATTGAATGGGGACTTGGAGTAGTGAAATCCTAGGCTGGGGTTATGACATGAATATTATGTCCTTCAATTGTCATGGGTTGGAAAACCCCTCCCAAAAATCGTCTCTTCGGCGTTTGATTGAGATCAATCACCCCGATGTGGTTCTTCTACAAGAAACTTTGGGTTTGAATGAATAAGTTTCATGTGTTTTAGATTCATTTCTTCTGGGATGGATGTTTTTTGTTGTGGATGTGTGTGGGAATTTTGGATTATTGGCCTCAGGTTGGAATTTAAAGAGTTGTCGTTGTGATAATATGTGGATTTTTTACTTTGGTATTGGTCTGGAACTTTATGATGCACACCTTGGGAAGGTGTTGACTATACTGAACATTTATGGACCTTATGTGAATAGGGTTCCTTATTGGAATTCTCTGTTAAGAAAGGATTTTGTCACTAATAGGGAGGTGATTTTAATCTCTCCTTAGGGTGTGCTGAGGTTTGGGGGAGTGTCACATACCCCAATTTTGTAAAATAATGTTAATTGTTTAATTTGATTTCCTAAGACATTATGTTAAATTTAATGCTAAGTAGGAACTGATGACTCAGCAGAGTCAAAAGAAGTGGAATGTAATTCTGAATATTTTATTATTAATAAATAAAAAGTGGAGACAACAACATGGGAGAGCTGTTAATAAGAGTGTTACTGGTCAAACTGGTGGAAGGAACTAGGTGGAGGGAAAAAGACAAGTGGCCGCATCCTCAAACACTTACTATGTTGTAGGTGGCAACTTACCTACATTTGGGGTCATGAGTTGGGGGATCAGAGCAGGTGGCTCAATAAATGACAACTAACCCAAAAAGACCTAGACAATCTTTTAAAAGTACCCAACGAATAGAGCTGAGGCTGCTCAGATATTTTCCAGAGAAGAATCATTCAGGAGGAATTCTATTCAGGGAATTCATTGGGGAAAAGGGAAAATAGTAAGGAAAGTGTTTTGAGAGAAAATCTGCAGTAACTTGGTTTGATACAGCTTGCAAGCTGAGAGAACTTACTAATAAGTTCAGGATTGGTACTGAGTCTGAAGACTGGTACTTGATTATTACTACACCTAGTTCCAGCCAGGGAGACCAGAGCAAGCTCGAAGGTCCTGAGGAGTCACTATTTGAGCACTCTCCAGGAGTTGGTAGGGAGGAACGGCCTCCCATTGCTGTTGTCGTCCAAGCTCAAGAACAGTTTCTGCCATCTAACAGTCTTTGTTTTAATAACTGTGTATGATTGAATGTTATGTTTGTAGCTTATGATGTAAAGATTTAGATGGTTTAGTAATGAAGTTGTTTTTAGTTTTTTTAGTAATAGAATCTTTTGATGAAAAACAAAAACCCCTCCTGTGTTTTTCCTCAACTGGAGTGACCAGACCGTACTCCAGGGTAGGGGTGAAATTATAAGCAAAGATAGTATGATGAAAATACAGAATAGAATGTTAATGGAATTATAGAGTATTTTATTTGTGTTGTTTTTCAGAAAAAATATCTTTTGTATCAGGAGTAGTATTAACCTATACTGAAACTGTCAGTCTGGTAGAACAGAGAAAGAAGCTATATTATTTACTGACAGTAATATGAATGGGTAGATAAAACGGTTTTTTTTTTATATAGTAGTTACTTCTAGTAATTTTATTGCTTATTTGAATTCAAGAGAAGAGTATAATAGTTAAAACTAGAGTAGGGTTAAGCGAAATGTAATTGCTCTACAACTTTACAGTTTACTTCTTTCCAGTTTTAACTACTGTATGTATAAAAATCAAATTGCAAGAAAGAATAACTAGAATCTCGATTTAATTCTACAGGTATTTTAGTTAGCAGCAAAATTTACTTATGGAAAGTAATATATGTTATTCATTCTTTTCTGTTCTAACTAGCTAAGCATAAACAAAAATATACAACTGCCAACCTATAATTTTTAAGATATTAACAGTATAGAACATAGTTAGTTCTTTTACATTTATTTTATAAATATTAACCTTATAACATAAACAGATAATATAGGATGCATAGTGTACCTATATAAATTATTCCTATATAATTTATTCAGTGGAGTAAGCATAAGAATACAATAGTAGAATACTACTTTATTCTAGGATTATAAGTAAACAAAGAACATGCTAATAAATATATATAATTATCAGAATAGTATTATTAAGTAAACAAGTAATGTTCTTATTATTTTATAGTAAACAATAAACAAAATATAAGTTTGGTATTCAAACGCTGTATCGAATAGATACATAAGTGTTCCAGTAAAAACATCAGTTATTATATAGCGAAGGGTAACAAATAGGTAATAACATTACAATTATTTAAATAAAGTAAATTAATATAAAAGTAATGTACAGGAAACCCTAGTATTAATTTATAAAAATATTATGGGGTAAAAGTCAAGTATATTAACGCACTGCCATTAATCAACAGAGTGACAGAATGCTCGACTTATCGAGCTTAACCAAATATTATACAACATAACTAATAACCTCACAATTTACAGAAGTATTTTATAAATCAACGATAATTATAAAGATACTGTAAATGTTTTCTTATACTGCCGAAGCTTAAATGTTTTAATTATAACACAAGTAAAATAAACAATTTTCAGTGCTGTACTGTAAACAACAGATATAAAGAAAAAAGACTGTATAGACAACTTATATAATGGAGTTAGGGTGAAAACCCTGTAATACCAAAATGACGATAGAAGTATGAAATCGAGGGTTTTAAGCCCTTTTCCAAATTTATATCTTGGCCTTATCAAATACACAGCAAAGATAAACAAAGAGTCTGAAGACTTTCCAAAGCCCTCGGCTTCTTCAAGTAATTAAAAGTACGGCATCACAGCCTTCTGTTTCATTTTACTTCTTACATAGTAATTTAAGCAAAAACTAACATATACAGTCACGGCCATAGCCGGAGCACCCCGATTAACACAAGGGTCTCATCTTTCTTTAAAAACAACAAACTAAGTAACAGGTAAACTGAAACCCAAGGGTTGTAGACCACGATGACGCACCCACAATTGTCCCAAAGGGACCAAATAAGAAGGAACGGCCATGGTAAAACCATGCTTACCCGTGAACCAGTATTGATGTCGCAGCCTCGCACAAACTAAGCAGAGAGGAGGGTCGAGACCTGTAATCAACAAAGAAAACATTAATGTTAAAACTTGTATGCTAGATAAACATTTATATTTTTAAAACAAGACAACAAATTGGAGGAAGGACTTACAGTTTTCTTACCTATTTTGTATTGAGGCGCGACCACCATCGACAGTAAAACAACTACCAGCATGAGGAGGAAACCCTTCTACAGGAAGGGAGAAGAGGATTAACAATACAACAAACATCCAATCGCAACCCAGAAGAACAAGACCTCGACTCTCACTGAGGGAGGAGTTTGTTTTACAGTCGAAGGTTTTAGATAAGGGAGCTGCGATGAAGAAACCATGGGGAAATATCACTAACCTAAACAAAGCACCAACAGTTTCAATTCAGCATCTCTCTTTAGGTATTCAGGCAAGCATTCGAGGAGGAACAACAATAGGAAGGATATCAACAACAAGAGGCAAATGACAGTGCAGTCGAGAACATCACAGCAGAGCGACAGGAGCCCGAAGGCGATGGAGGGAATGGCGAGCTAGGGTTTGACTGATGCCCATTTAACTACGCAATGCATGGTTATGATAATGCCACATTACCCAACAAATAATTTACATGCTGTGGGTGGAATCGTATAGTTCGGTGAACGTTCCACCAAAGAAATGATTCCCAATCATTTGATACATCAAAGGTTACACTTTAGCCTTGTTGCAAAGTCAGCCCATCATTTTACGCTGCATGAAAGAACATAAAATATTATTACTATAAACACTTAAACTTTGCAATCATAAAGGTTGTGGGGACAATTACGACCAATGCTTTGTAAATATGGTATTCATATAACTTTAACAAGATTAAACCTATGATCATTATGGCATGGTTATAATTATAACCTTTCTTTCTATGCTAGGTAAATAATACTTACCCTAGTTTATAAATGTATCTAAAGGAGGCATTTCTTTTATAAAGCTTATAGAACCTTAAAACAAAGTTAAGCTATAAATTGATCATGAACATGGTTTATTCTTAGACCTCTTGTTTTCATACCTTGCACCTTCTTTATGCATTATGAAATATTAGTTCAATCAACTTCTAACTTAACGTAAAAGTATACTATGGATGGTTATAAAGGAGGTTTATAGAGTAAAAACTATGGCAATTATCCTATTGTTCATAATAACCTCAATGGCCTTATCTGTACTTATTAAAATAGTAAAGGTTGGTAAAAAGATACAAAAGAGAGTAGTAACTTCTATGTGGTGAAATATTTTGCTTAAGGTAAATGTCCTTTAACCATAAATTATGACATGGCAAGGTTAAACCACAAATCTCTTATAAAAAAGATTCACCATAATAAAATAGTTAGGCCATAAAACTATTATGTCATGCATTCTTTTAACAATTATAGTCCCTTAAGGACATGCCCCTTTTATATATATATAAGGGATAGGATAAAACCTGTTTCAATAAGATATCTATCTTACTAAAGATAAGCTCCAGTTATGCTTGAAAACAGTTGATGTGTGAATAAAACTCTATGCATCAACATTAGTATAGCTTTCTCACAAGCAGCTTGAAATAAAGATGTAAACTCATTTAAACTTCAAGGTTTGAAAATGGAAACAGTAATACATAAACCCCTTATCAATTTACATTACTATGTAAACGTAATTGTACACATTTGAAATTATACCATAGATTTTATAACTCTGCTACTCTTACTCTGTTTGTAAAGAATTAGTAAGGCATTTTTACACTTGACGACTATGATAGATATTGAATAGTTCAGTAATCATTAAGCACCATAAATTTACTTCTGCTAGAAAGAAGGACAGTTAATGAATTTACCTCAATAAGCGTTGGAAATTGTTTAGCATTTATTTTCTTACTGAGCTTTTATTTTGCGACGAACTTGTATTTAAATACTTTAGAATTTCGACAAGCAGCACCCGAACTTCTTGCCTGTAGTCTGTAAGAACAGGAAAACTTTCTGCATTAGCTCGAAAGCTAAGTAAGCCCAGTTTTGCATGACAGTCCCACCTTGTGGCCGCAAAGAGAAAACAAGTCAGTAAACTGAAAAGAACTGTTCTATCTTTAAACATAACCAATAGATAATTCAGATAATGAATTGGTAACATCTAACTAATTTAATAATTAGTTTACTGAAATTATGAAAATTATATGCTTTTAAAATTTTTAATTTTTTCGGAAATTTTGGGGTTTTGACATGTGGTATCAGAGCACAAGGTTCACACACTAGGCCTTGATGCAGCCCAACTAGCTTCCATAGAACAGTAAAGTAAAATAACATACTAACATATATTCTGTTTTATGTAAAGAACAAAAAATTTCTTTTTCTGAAATTTAACAGGCAGGTATGGAAAAGCTGGGAGAGTATGCTCAGGAGGAGTCTCCAGACACAGAAACAAGACAAATGTGAAGAGAACCTATGTTAGAAGAGGTGACTGCCAACTCTTCAGAGCTGTTGCAGACTGTAAAATATTTGAAGACTGAAATGGAATCAGTCAAGAAGGAGAATGAGAGGATTTTGAAGACTCAGGAAGAGTTGAACCAAATTTTAAAGAAAAGTTCCAAACTGAAGGAAGGAGCAGAAGATCAGAATCTGAGGATGTTAGTCATCAAAGAAGATCTAAAAAGATGAAGCTGGCGAAAACTGAAAGTAGTTCATCATCTGAAGGGTTCAGTGAACGACAAAGTTACCATACTACTAGTGACAGTAGTGAGGCTGATTTGTATGACAGAAAGAAGAAATATAGACCATATGAGGAAATTTCAAGGGAGTTTAAAAAGATAAAACTCCCAACTTTTAATGGAGAGACCGAAAAAGGGGAAGAAGCAGAGTCCTGGTTATCCGGGATGAGGAAGTATTTTCATATATACAATTATTCTAATCAGCTAAAGGCAAGGATGGAAATATATAATCTCTTTGGAAAAGCAGACATATGGTGGCAAGATATGAAGAGATTCAAGGGTATCAGGGAAAAAGAAGTTAATTGGAGTACCTTTAAAGGGTACTTCAAGAATTTTTTTTTGTCCGAGCAATATTACGAAGAAAGAGCTAAAGAATTTTACGAATTGAAGTTAGGTTCAATGACTATGAAGGATTTGAACAATAAATTCTTAAGCTTGCTTAGGTATGTACCTTACCTAGTAGACGAGAAACCTAAAGTGCAGCGATTTCTCAGCTGTCTACCATATCACATTAAGGACAGAATTGAGTATGATAACCTGAAGACTCTGGAGGAAGCCATGAGGGAGGCTAATTTCTGTTTTGAGCAGAACACGAAGAAAGAAGGCTTAGCCAACTAGAAGGCTAAGAAAAACAACAATTAGCCTGAGTTTAAGAAGAAGGAATTTGTACCCCAGAGGAATTTCAAGAATAATAAGAATAAAAATTATTCTAACAATAAGAATTTCCAGGGAAATAGAAATGGTGCTTCCAATAATTCGAATAATTTTAGGGGCATGGAAGCTGCAAATAACCATGGAAATTTTACCAAGAGTTTTGAACGTAAGGAGCTTGTTAAGTGCTAGGAATGTAATGGCCCGCACTATGCCTCGGTCTGCCCAAACCGGAAAAAGTCAGTCAGCAATATCCATACTGTGAAGGAGGAAATGACCGTTGGAGAAGTAGCAAGGACTATGCCTAGAATAAATGCAGCTTTGGAGAACCGCAAAGCTGACTATCAGACTTCTATGGTGGAAGTGGAAGGTATGATTAATCAAACCCCTGTAACCATTTTAATCGATCTAGGAGCTAGTCTTAGTTACATTGCACCTCAGATAGTGGAAAAATGTAAGTTGTCTGTCGATAAGTTTTATAATTCCTGGTTAGTTCAATTAGCCACTGGGGCAAAAAGAAAAGTAACCTGTTTTGTGAAAGAATGTGCTTTACTTATAGATGAATTTAAAACTACAGTTAAGCTTAATGTTTTGCCACTTGGCTCATATGATTTACTGATTGGCATGGATTGGTTAGAACAGCATAAGGTAGTTTTAAATTGTTATGATAAAACTTTCACGTGTTTAAATAGTGATGAACAACCAGTAAAGGTTAAGGGTATTCCTAGAAAGACTATAATCAGACAGATTTCTGCTTTACAACTTAAAAGAGCTGTTAGAAAAGGATGTAAAGCCTATGCTGTAACTATTACAGATGAGGCAAGTAAATATGAAATAGATAAGTTAAAAATAGAAGATATTCCTGTTTTAAAAGAATATACTGACATATTCCCAGAAGAAATTCCAGGATTACCTCCAAGGAGGGAATTGGATTTCACTATTGAGCTGGTACCAGGTGCAGTACCTAGCTCGAAAGCTCTGTATCGAATGAATATTTTAGAACTTAATGAGCTAAAATCACAGTTAAAAGAGTTAATAGATAAGAAGTACATTAGACCTAGTGTGTCTCCTTGGGGAGCACCGGTCATCTTTGTCAAAAAGAAAGACGGAACTATGCGACTATGCATAGACTACTGTCAACTAAACAAGATGACTATTAAAAAAAGATATCCATTGCCCCGCATAGATGATCTGTTTGATCAACTACGTGGAGCCACGGTATTCTCGAAGATAGACTTGAGTTCAGGATATCATCAAGTGAGAATTAAGGATGAAGATATCTTCAAGACAGCCTTCAGAACAAGGTATGGACACTATGTATTTGTTGTAATGCCATTCGGGCTTACCAATGCCCCTGCTGTCTTTATGTGCTTAATGAATAATGTAATGCATAAATACTTAGATAAATTTGTGGTCGTGTTTATCGACGACATATTAATTTACTCTAAAATGGAAGAAGAACATAAAGAACACCTAAAGATAGTTTTACAAGAGTTGCGAGAACAACAACTCTTTTAGAAGTTTAGCAAGTGTGACTTCTTTAAGGATGAAATCCAGTACTTAGGTCACGTAGTGACTAAGGAAGGGATTTCAGTCGATCCTAAAAAGATTCGGGCAATCGAAGATTGGCTGGTTCCAAAATATGTAACGAATGTTATGTCATTCATGGGAATTATCAGTTATTACCGAAGATTCATTGAAGGCTTTTCAAAAATAGCAAATCCGATCACTTCCTTGCAAAAGAAAGGCAAGAAATTTGATTGGAACTTAAAATGTGAAGAAAGTTTTAAGAAATTAAAAACCTTATTAACAAGTGCACCTATTTTAAGAATAGAAGATCCTAATAAGGACTTCATAGTATGCACTGATGCCTGTAATGATGGCTTAGGCGGTGTGCTGACTCAAGACGGGCATGTTATTGCCTATGAGTCTAGGAAGTTAAAAATTCACGAAAAGAATTACACAACTTATGATTTAGAACTTGCGGCTATTATACACGCCTTAAAAATGTGGTGACATCATTTAATAGGTAGAAAATTTATTCTAATGACTGATAATAAAGGACTGAAATATCTTTTAGATCAGCCTAACTTAAACACAAGACAAGTAAGGTGGTTCGCCTTCTTGAGTGAATACGATTTTGAAATCCAGCACATAAAGGGTAAGGAAAATAAGGTGGCTGATGCATTGAGCAGAAACACAAAGCTAAATTTTACAGCAGCAATCAGCACTTATGCTTCTGATTTAAATGAACAGCTTAAAGAAGGGGTAAAACAAGATGAAAATTATCAGAAATTGCAAATTACAGCTAAGGAAAAACCTATAGAAAGCTTAATAAAAGGTTATAATTTAAATGAAAATGGATTTTTATTATTTAAAGATAAACTGTATGTGCCTAATGTGCCTAAGGTTAAGTTGTTAATTCTGGACGAAGTCCATAAAAAACCTTACTCAGGACATCCAGGTTACCAAAAGACTGTAACCATGCTAAGAAAAGAATATTTTTGGCCTAATATGAAAGCTGAGGTAGCTGAATACATTGCTAGATGTATGGACTGTCAACAAGTGAAAACTGAACACCAACATCTAGCTGGTTTGCTACAACCTTTACCTATTCCTAGCTGGAAATGGGAAGTGATTAGCTTAGATTTTATTACTGGACTGCCTAGAAATCAGAATCAAAATGACTCTATTATGGTGGTGGTTGACAAGTTAAGTAAAGCAACACATTTCATTCTTGTCAAAACTACTTACAAGGCTGCCAATATAGCTGATATATTCTTAAAGCAGATTTTTCGGTTACATGGAGTACCGAAAGTTGTAATTTCAGACAGGGATCCTAAATTCACAGGAATTTTTTGGAATTCCTTGTTTAAGGGATTAAATACAACATTAAATTTCAGTACCTCCTTCCATCCTCAAACAGATGGACAGACTGAAAGAGTGAATCAGGTGCTGGAAAATTTGTTAAGGATGTATGTTAAAGACCAGCCAGGTAAGTGGGAAGACTACTTGCATCTAGCAGAGTTCACATATAATAATAACTATCGGTCATTAGCTAAGTTTAGTCCATTTGAAATTCTATATGGACGTAAATGCAAAACTCCTATCTCCTGGAATAATCCAGTAGATAGATTGGTGTTAGGACTAGAATTATTGAAAGAAATGGAGGTAATTGTGAAACAAGTGCAGGAAAATTTGAAGGTGGCACAGGATCGGAAAAAGAGCCAAGCAGACTTGAAAAGAACTCCCAAGGAGTTCCAGGTAGGTGAGCATGTATTTATAAAGGTAAGGCCAAAGAAAAGCTCTCTAATATTGGGGAGTTGTGCAAAACTAGCACCACGTTACTGTGGTCCATTTGAAATTTTATCTAGAATTGGTCAAGTTGCATACCAGCTAGCATTACCACCTAACTTGAAAGTGCATAATGTTTTTCATATCTCTGTTTTGAAAAAGTATGTTCATGATGCTACTCATGTGGTTGATTGGAATGTTGTATAGGTGGAACCAGAAGGATAAATTCTGGTGGAACTGGACTGTATTCTCGGGAGGAGGGAAATTACTCTGCGGAACCGCACCATTGGAAGGGTGAAGGTGCAATGGAAACACCTTAGTCCTGAAGAGGCTACCTGGGAACTGGAAAGTAAGATGCGGGAGGCATACCTGAATCTGTTCCAGGAGATTGCAGAGGATGAAGAATAAGTAACATTGAGGACGATGTTACATTTTAAGGGGATGTGTATGTCACATACCCCAATTTTGTAAAATAATGTTAATTGTTTGATTTGATTTTCTAAGACATTATGTTAAATTTAATGCTAAGTAGGAACTGATGACTCAGCAGAGTCAAAAGAAGTGGAATGTAATTCTGAATATTTTATTATTAATAAATAAAAAAGTGGAGACAACAGCATGGGAGAGCTGTTAATAAGAGTGTTACTGGTCAAACTGGTGGAAGGAACTAGGTGGAGGGCTAAAGAAAAGTGGCAACATCCTCAAACACTTCCTATGTTGCAGGTGGCAACTTCCCTACATTTGGGGTCATGATCCCCCAAGAAAGTGGGATCAGAGCAGGTGGCTCAATAAATGACAACTAACCCAAAAAGACCTAGGCAATCTTTTAAAAGTACCCAATGAATAGAGCTGAGGCTGCTCAGATATTTTCTAGAAAAGAATCATTTAGGAGGAATGCTATTCAGGGAATTCATTGGGGAAAAGGGAAAACAGTGAGGAAGGTGTTTTGAGAGAAAATCTGCAGTAACTTGGTCTGATACAGCTTGCAAGCCGAGAGAACTTACTGATAAGTTCAGGATTGGTACTGACTCGTAAGACTGGTACTTGATTATTTCTGCACCTAGTTCCAGCCAGGGAGACCAAAGCAAGCTCGGAGGTCCTGAGGAGTCGTTGCTTGAGCGCTCTCCAAGAGTTGGTATGGAGGAACGGCCTCCCATTGCTGTTGTCGTCCAAGCTCAAGAACAGGTTCTGCCATCTAACAGTCTTTGTTTTAATAACTGTGTATGATTGAATGTTAGGTTTGTAGCTTATGATGTAAAGATTTAGATGGTTTAGTAATGAATTTGTTTTTAGTTTGTTTAGTAATAGAATCTTTTGATGAAAAACAAAAACCCCTCCTGTGTTTTTCCTCATCTGGAGTGACCAGACCGTACTCCAGCAGAAGGGTGAAATTATAAGCAAATATAGTATGATGAAAATACAGAATAGAATGTTAATGGAATTATAGAGTATTTTCTTTGTGTTGTTTTTTCAGAAAAAATATCTTTTGTATCAGGAGTATTATTAACCTGTACTAAAACTGTCAGTCTGGTAGAACATAGAAAGAAGCTATATTATTTATTGACAGTAGTATGAATGGGTAGATAAAACAGTTTTTTTTTTATACAGTAGTTACTTCCAGTAATTTTATTGCTTATTTGAATTCAAGAGAAGAGTATAATAGTTAAAACTAGAGTAGGGTTAAGCTAAATGTAATTGCTCTACAACTTTACAGTTTACTTCTTTCCAGTTTTAACTACTGTATGTATAAAAATCAAATTGCAAGAAAGAATAGCTAGAATCTCAATTTACTTCTACAGGTATTTTAGTTAGCAGCAGAATTTACTTATGGAAAGTAATATATGTTATTCATTCTTTTCTGTTCTAACTAGCTAAGCATAAACAAAAATATACAACTGCCAACCTATACTTTTTAAGATATTAACAGTATAGAACATAGTTAGTTCTTTTACATTTATTTTATAAATATTAACCTTATAACATAAACAGATAATATAGGATACATAGTGTACCTATATAAATTATTCCTGTATAATTTATTCAGTGCAGTAAGCATAAGAATACAATAGTAGAATACTACTTTATTCTAGGATTATAAGTAAACAAAGAACAAGCTAATAAATATATATAATTATCAGAATAGTATTATTAAGTAAACAAGTAATGTTCTTATTATTTTATAGTAAATAGTAAACAAAATATAAGTTCGGTATTCAAACACTGTATCAAATAGATACAGAAGTGTTCCAGTAAAAACATCAGTTATTATATACCGAAGGGTAAGAAATAGGTAATAACATTACAATTATTTAAATAAAGTAAATTAATATAAAAGTAATGTATAGGAAACCCTAGTATTAATTTATAAAAATATTATGGAGTAAAAGTCAAGTATATTAACGCACTTCCATTAATAAACAGAGTGAGAGAATGCTCGACTTATCGAGCTTAACCAAATATTATACAACATAACTAATAACCTCACAATTTATAGAAGTATTTTATAAATCAACGATAATTATAAAGATATTGTAAATGTTTTCTTATACTGCCGAAGCTTAAATGTTATAATTATAACACAAGTAAAATAAACAATTTTCAGTGTTGTACTGTAAACAACAGATATAAAGAAAAAAGACTGTATAGACAACTTATATAATGGAGTTAGGGTGAAAACCCTGTAATACCAAAATGAGAACAGAATTATGAAATCGAGGGTTTTAAGCCCTTTTCCAAATTTATATCTCAGCCTTATCAAATACACAGCAAAGATAAACAAAGAGTCTGAAGACTTTCCAAAGCCCTCGGTTTCTTCAAGTAATTAAAAGTACGGCATCACAACCTTCTGTTTCATTTTACTTCTTACACAGTAATTTAAGCAAAATCTAACATATACAGTCACGGCCGTAGCCGAAGCACCCCGATTAACACAAGGGTCTCATCTTTCTTTAAAAACAACAAACTAAGTAACAGGTAAACCGAAACCCAAGGGTTACAGACCACCACGACGCACCCACAATTGTCCCAAAGGGACCAAATAAGAAGGAACGGCCATGGTAAAACCAGGCTTACCCGTGAACCAGTATTTCTGTTGCAGCCTCGCACAAACTAAGCAGAGAGGAGGGCCGAGACCTGTAATCAACAAAGAAAACATTAATGTTAAAACTTGTATGCTGGATAAACATTTATATTTTTAAAACAATACAGCAAAATGGAGGAAGGAATTACAATTTTCTTACCTATTTTGTATTGAGGCGCGACCACCATCGACAGTAAAACAACCACCAGCACAAGGAGGAAACCCTTCTGCAGGAAGGGAGAAGAGGATTAACAATACAACAAACATCCAATTGCAACCCAGAAGAACAAGACCTCGGCTCTCACTGAGGGAGGAGTTTGTTTTACAGTCGAAGGTTTTAGATAAGGGAGTTGTGATGAAGAAACCCTGGGGAAATATCACTAACCTAAACAAAGAACCAACAGTTTCACATCAGCATCTCTCTTTAGGTATTCGGGGGAGCATTCGAGGAGGAACAACAACAGGAAGGCTATCAACAACAAGAGGCAAACAACAGTGCAGTCGAGAACATCGCAGTAGAGCGACAGGAGCCCAAAGGCGATGGAGGGAATGGCGAGCTAGGGTTTGACTGCTGCCCATTTAACTACGCAATGCATGGTTATGATAATGCCACGTTACCCAACAAATAATTTACATGCTGTGGGTGGAATCGTATAGTTCGGTGAACGTTCCACCAAAGAAATGATTCCCAATCATTTGATACATGAAAGGTTACACTTTAGCCTTGTTGCAAAGTCAACCCATCATTTTACGCTGCATGAAAGAACATAAAATATTATTACTATAAACACTTAAACTTTGCAATCATAAAGGTCGTGGGGACAATTACGACCAATGCTTTGTAAAATATGGTATTCATATAACTTTAACAAGATTAAACCTATGATCATTATGGCATGGTTATAATTATAACCTTTCTTTCTATGCTAGGTAAATAATACTTACCCTAGTTTATAAATGTATCTAAAGGAGGCATTTCTTTTATAAAGCTTATAGAACCTTAAAATAAAGTTAAGCTATAAATTGATCATGAACATGGTTTATTCTTAGACCTCTTGTTTTCACACCTTGCACCTTCTTTATGCATTATGAAATATTAGTTCAATCAACTTCTAACTTAACGTAAAAGTATACTATGGATGGTTATAAAGGAGGTTTATAGAGTAAAAACTATGGCAATTATCCTATTGTTCATAATAACCTCAATGGCCTTATCTGTACTTATTAAAATAGTAAAGTTTGGTAAAAAGATACAAAAGAGAGTAGTAACTTCTATGTGGTGAAAGCTTTTGCTTAAGGTAAATGTCCTTTAACTATAAATTATGACATGGCAAGGTTAATCCACAAATTTCTTATAAAAAAGATTCACCATAATAAAATAGTTAGGCCATAAAACTATTATGTCATGCATTCTTTTAAGAATTATAGTTCCTTAAGGACATGCCCCTTTTATACATATAAAAGGGATAGGATAAAACCTGTTTCAGTAAGATATTTATCTTACTAAAGATAAGCTCCAGTTATGCTTGAAAACAGTTGATGTGTGAATAAAACTCTATGCATCAATATTAGTATAGCTTTCTCAAAAGCAGCTTGAAATAAATATGTAAACTCATTTAAACTTCAAGGTTTGAAAATGGAAACAGTAATACATAAACCCTTTATCAATTTACATTACTATGTAAACGTAATTGTACACATTTGAAATTATACCATAGATTTTATAACTCTGCTGCTCTTACTCTCTTTGTAAAGAATTAGTAAGGCATTTTTACACTTGACGACTATGATAGATATTGAATAGTTCAGTAATCATTAAGAACCATAAATTTACTTCTGCTAGAAAGAAGGACAGTTAATGAATTTACCTCAATAAGCGTTGGAAATTGTTTAGCATTTATTTTCTTACTGAGCTTTTATTTTGCGACGAACTTGTATTTAAATACTTTAGAATTTCGACAAGCGGCACCCAAACTTCTTACTTGTAGTCTGTAAGAACAGGAAAACTTTCTGCATTAGCTCGAAAGCTAAGTAAGCCCAGTTTTGCATGACAGTCCCACCTTGTGGTCGCAAAGAGAAAACAAGTCAGTAAACTGAAAAGAATTGTTCTATCTTTAAACATAACCAATAGATAATTCAGATAATGAATTGGTAACATCTAACTAATTTAATAATTAGTTTACTGAAATTATGAAAATTATATGCTTTTAAAAATTTTAAATTTTTCGGAAATTTTGGGGTTTTGACAGGGAGAGAGAGAGAGGGGTGGGGTTTTTAGAGGGTTGAGGGAGAGAGAGTGTTACATGAAATTTTTGTCCTCTCCATGATCACAAACCATGTACACCTTTTCATTTCCTTGATCCCTAAAGGAATTGGACAAAACTCTTTGGAAGATGAGTTCTTAGGTTTTTTCCATTTGTAAAAAAAATGTTATGAGAGGGTGACGCCCTTTTATACCTAATAAGGTGTGTCAGTCCCCATTCACACACTTTGCACCACTATAGGGTTCATCACTGACACAGTTTTCTTGTGTATAGGTTGTGTTGGATCTTGTATGAAAAAAGGAAAATAGAAGTTTCAAGAAGTACCTTGAAGGAGACCCTCGTGAAGGTTTATCCCTTTCATTTAGCATGGATCTCACTCGCCTCCTAGCTTAGTAGGATCCCACCTAATCCTTCTCCCTTAATCCTCTCGTCCCTTCCTCATCTATTTTGGCCTATAAATGCAAGCTTACCCTCATGGGATATGGAGATCTAGAAGGATAGCATCCAAATGATGGATAAATTAGGCCAAATATTTGATCTTCGATAATTTGTTTATTGAGGCAATGTTATGTTGGAAGGAACCTTCAACACCAAGGATCTATATGTTTTAATTATTTCATCTTTCATATTAATATAGTAATGTCTTTTTCTTTATCGCTGATAGTGTTTTTTCAAGAATGGTTATGCTCTTAGTGATGGATTGTGCTCAAGTATTGGCTTGGCATGAATGCGCTTATGGTGAGGGTGGTGTTTATGGTGTTTGATTAGTGCCGATTTTGCAGACTGTTTATTGTAGGATTTGTTTGTTTTCCTGGGTTCTTGGTTTTTATTGGGTTCTGCTGTTTTGGCCACGATGTTTGGAAAAAACTTCGAACATTTGGGAGAGGCTTTGAATATTATGGAGGATATGGAGGTTATGCTTGTTGAGGTTGATTTTGTATCTATTCTGGACAAGACTGGTGGGAGACCTATTCCTATGAAAGAGCTAGAAATTGGATCTACCTTGGGTGATGGAATTGTCTTCGATTTTCTTGGGCGACTACCAAACCCTATGGTGAGTTCTCAAATAGGGTTTGTAGATCTGGAAGGTGATGGAAGGACATGGAATTTTTGGTTTCCTCTAGGCCAACTGGCAAAGTCATCGAGGATATTGCTGATTTTGGGCGTGGTGGTGTTGATCTGGCTTTTCCTTCTCTTTCACTACTGATTGTTATCTTAGATGATATTACTAGGGTTTTATACCCTAGTTAAGTGGAGGGAATTTTTAAACCCCTATCGGTGATTATTACTCATCCCTCATTCATCGTGGGTGATTTTATTGCTGCTTGGTTAGATCGGGGTCTTTGTCAACGTCTGGCCGTGGATGAAAAACTGGTGGAACCTTTTCTCTCACAAGTGGGTGGCTATGGAGGCTCTACAGCCATGGCTATGGTGAACAACATTGAGGTGGACATGCCCCTCTCTCCACCTAATCAAGGCATATTTTGGTCAGAAGAAACCTCCACACAAAAAGTTGAATTGCATGAAAACTAGGGCACGCTGAGATTATCTTATCATGGGGGTGGATGTGCTGTTGGATGATGCGGTGAATTTTTTGGAAACAAAAATGGTGGGGTGGGCCTATGGGAGACATTTTGGGATGGAATTCCTCAACAAGTGGGCTGCTGAGCAGTGGGGGGATTTTTTTTCCTTGGTTGCGCTCGACCAGGGTTCTGGATAAAGGATGGTTTTCATTTATCTTTGACTTTCGGGAGATGGTTTACAGGGTTTTAGGGAAATACTGGAGTATAGATGGAATACCACTATTTATAAAGTATTGGGATCCTTTGTTTGATGCAAAGACATAGAAGTTTGCGTTGGAACCTTTGTGGTTCGGTTTCCTGGCTTACCCATGCACCTTTGGACTTCTACTCGTTTTCGGAGATTGGGAATTTCCTGCGTGAATTTGTTGCCGCCGATTATAGTTTTCAATCCATGGGGATTATGACAGTGGCAAGGATATTGGTTAAAATTGATCTGAAGCTTGGGATTTCAACGTATATTCATATCAAGACATAATCGGGTACCTACACCTAGGTTTTGGATTATGAAGGTGTTCCCTTCCGATGCCATCCATGTAATGCATATGGCCACTTATTGGCTTCTTGTCAATTACCTTTTTGGGGAAAAGGTTTTCACTTTGGTGGTCTACCTCAGGTGAGGCCGGGGTTGAATAAAGATCCTTCTCAGATGGAGTAGGTTTCGGTAGGTCACTCTTCATGCATTGGAGTGTGGGAGACTGGGGTGGGGGAGGTGATTTCTATGTCAATTGGTCCTATTCACTTGGTTCCTGCTGAGGGTGCATGTCATGATCCATCTGCATTTTATTCTCAGATGATCGACACTTCAGGTATGTTATCTACTTGTACATCCTCTAAAATTTTATTTAAATTACATTATATTTTGGATGGTTGTTCTGCGGTGGTTTCTTATCCCTTTTCCAGCTCTCCCCTTCTATCTAGTGTGGTTTATTGTTCGATTCCTGGGGTGAGTTCTTCCTTTTCTCCCTCAATTGTATCCTCTGATCCATCATCTTCTAGCACTTGAGAGGGGTGGAGAATCTGATACAAACTGCAAAATCAGGAGGCTTTAGATTAGGACTCCTGGGTCAAGGGTTTATCTGAATTTTCTCGAGGTGGTTCTTCTTTAAGGAGTCGTGGTAGAAAATATCACTTCACTAGGGAACAAGAGCATGCTTTAATGGACGTGGCTTCAAGGAAGAAACATTCTATTGAATGGGGACTTGGAGTAGTGAAAGCCTAGGATGGGGTTATGACATGAATATTATCTCCTTCAATTGTCATGGGTTGGCAAACCCTTCCAAAAAATCGTTTCTTCAGCCTTTGATTGAGATCAATCACCCCGATGTGGTTCTTCTACAAGAAACTTTGGGTTTGAATGAATATGTTTCGATTGTTTTATAGTCGTTTCTTCCAGGATAAATGTTTGTTGCTATGGATGTGCATGGGCGTTCTGGAGGATTGGCCTCGGGTTGGAATTTAAAGAGTTGTCCTTGTGATGATATGTGGATTTTTTACTTTGGTATTGGTCTGGAACTTTATGATGCACACCTTAGGAAGGTTTGACTATACTGAACATTTGTGGACCTTATGTGAATATGGTTCCTTATTGGAACTCTCCGTTAATAAAGGATTTTGTCAATAATAGGGAGGTGATTTTAATCTCTCCTTGGGGTGTGTTGAGGTTTGGGTACCTAGGGTAGTTCTGGATGCTATGGAATTTTTTTATTATTAATGCCTTTGTGCAAAAATATTTGTTGGATATAGCTCCTATAAAACTATCTCCAACTTGGTGAAATAAGAGGACTGGTGAGAATAGGGTTGCTAAGAGATTTGACAGATTCTTGTTTGTGGATCGTTTTCTCCTGGTGTGTGATTTGGTTTGTTAATGGGTGGATAGTGGGGGGTATTTCTGATCATTGTCCTATTTTCTTTGAGATACTGGGCATGAGTAGGAAACCTCCTATTCCTTTCAAATTTAACCATAAGTGGTTAAAAGAGCCTTCTTATTGTAAATTGGTACAGGATTTGTGGATTCCCATTAATCCTAGGTCTCAAGATTTTGTCGAGGGTCCTCTTTATGGATAATATTTGTAAAGTAAAACAAACTACTATCACTTGGTCCCATGCAAAACGAATGCATCATGAATAGGATCTTCATGACTATGAATGTTTTTTGGATCATATTATTAATATGCTTGGTTTGGTCTTTCTTGATAAGGTGACTAAATATGAAGTGATTTCTTGTGAATCGAGACGGACAAAGAAGCTACTTGGTGCTTAAAAAGTAGGGATCTTTTGATAACCTATGGGGATGAAAATACAAAATTATTTCAGGATTTTTTGAAGGGAAGAAAATTATCCAATACTATTTGGGAACTCAATGATGATCATGGTGACTCGATCACTTCTTTTGATGGATTGGATGGGTTGGGGGTACGACACTTTGGAGATTTATTCACAACTTTGGCTGTCCCATCTATAGCGGAAATTGTTTGTGTTTCCCATATTTTCCCCATGTTTGTGGATGAAAATGATAACATGATGCTCCAGGGGAACTTACAAATAATGAATTACTTAAAGTTCTCCATTCATTTTAGAAGGATAAAAGCCTGGGACTGGATGGGTGTCCCGTTGAGTTATATATTGGGTTCTTTGATCTAGTGGGTGGTGATCCGTTGAAGGTTGTCGAAGAGTCTAGGAAGGGTGTTCATATTTTATGGGCATATAAAATCAAATTTTATTTCTCTTATTCCAAAAAAAGATAAGCCTGAAAATTTTAATGATTTTCGTCCTATCTCTCTCTACAATTGTCTTTACAAAATCATTGCTAAGGTAATTTCTTGAAGATTAAAAGTTATACTTTCCCATTGTATGTCTAGTGGGAAGTTTGGATTTCTTGAAGGTAGACAAATACATGAGGCTATTGGGAAGGCTTAGGAAGGGTTACATACTTTAAAGACTCACAGGCTGAAAGAAGTGGTTGTAAAAAATGATCTTTCTAAGACTTTTGATCGGGTAAGTTGGCTATATATTCAGATGTTACTTACACATCTAGGTTTCAACTATGATTTCATAAGATGGATTATGGCTTTCCTTTATATGGTAAGCTTTTTTGTAATTAGCAGTGGTTCTGCTAGTCCTTTTTTCACTATTGGACGTGTTTTGCATCAGCGATTTCCACTCTCCTTTACTCTTCCTCCTTATGGATGAAGGGCTAAGTCGTTTTATTTTGGTGGCCAAAGAAGATGGCTCCTTCAAAGGCATTCCTATTTTTGAGGTATTGTTTATTACACATTTTCTCTTTGTTGATGACATCCTCATTTTTTGTGATGGTTCCCGTCAGCATATTCTTAAACTAAAAGAAGGCCTGCTTTTGCTACAAGTGGACATTGGCATGTTGGTTAACAATAAAATATCCACCATTTCTGACTCTAATCTGGAAGTTGGAGAGATCAGATAACATTCTACCTTAATCCCTTTTAAGTCTTTTTGACTTGAGGATGGTATTAAATACTTGGGATTTTACTTGAAACCAAATGGCCATTGTATTGCCAATTGGATGTGGCTTCTGGAAAAATTTGAAAAGAGGTTTTTGGGTTGGATTTTTCGGTGGATGTCTAGAGTTAGCAGGCTGGTATTGATAAAATCGGTACTGGAAGCTATTCTAGTTTTTTGGATGTCCCTTTCTTGGATACCTAAAGGTATTTTGGATTGGATGTGTAAAGTATGTTTCACTTACCTTTGGAGGGGTTTCACGGATCATCATGTCATGTCTTGGGTTCGCTAGCAGTGT
The DNA here is from genome assembly GCA_001517045.1 of Pseudotsuga menziesii. Lineage (NCBI taxonomy): Eukaryota > Viridiplantae > Streptophyta > Pinopsida > Pinales > Pinaceae > Pseudotsuga > Pseudotsuga menziesii. Next base: position 458,400 of record LPNX010327271.1, on the reverse strand, counting down.
ATCGCCATCCTTAAGTCCCTTGGGGGTTGGGGATTAAAAAATATCTGTCTTTATGCAAAAGCATTGGATGCTAAAGTTTTCTGGAGACTTATACATGCTGAAAGGTTGTGGAATCGTGTTGTTCATCAAAAGTACATTGCTCCTCTGTCAATTTTGGATTGGATTCATTTAGCAGAAAAAATGTACAGTGGTTTCTTTGTTATTTGGAAGGCAGTGATACAATATTTTGCATTGATTGGCTCTGGTATGGTTTGGAAGGTGGGAAATGGAAGACAGTTTTGAGTTGGTCTGGACCCTTGGGTGGGTTGTGGGGGAGCACATACTGGACTATGGGTTTATTTCCTCTATGATTTGGCTGATCCAGGGTCTTCATCGATGTGGCATAAATATGGCTTTCTTCACAAAGACTCGGACTGTCTGTTGAGCATCTTGTGGGATGTTCTGATTATTTAGTAGTGTTGAGAAATACTCATATCAGACTATATATTTGGGGGTACCTACTGGTTTGGGATCATCATACTTCTAGGGAGTATACACCAAAGAATGGTTATATACAACTAAATATGGCAGTTCAGAATCGTCCACTTTTTTGGTGGTGGAAGAAACATTGGAAACTAAAGTGCCTAGCCAAAGAAAAACTCTTCTTTGGGTAGATTTTGGAAAACAAATCCCCATCCTGGGATGTTATTCATCGCAAGTGCTTTCAGGGTCCAAGTATATACAGCCTTTATTGCAACTCTATTTAAACTCTTGATCATATTTTTTTGCATTGTAGTTATACTCAACAGATTTGGCAGGAGGTTGGAAGAGCTCTTAATTCTCAGATTGTTTGGCATGGACCAAACATTGTGGAGGATTTTCGTTTGTGGTTTGTTGATAGGGGTTTCCTATTATTCTGAGCACTTCCTGGCATCATTACTTGGGGTATTTGGTTGGCCAGAAACAAAACTATTTTTCAAGATAGTTGAACTTAATTGGAGCTAGTTGTTGCAAATATACTGCTTGTTTTTAGTCATTTTCCTCCGTAAAATAAAATTACTTATGTTAGGGTACTTTGCGAGGAGGAGATTTATCAAAACAGACCTTGGGGTTATTTTGATGGCTCCTCTCACGAACATCAACTAATTTGTGGGGGTGGTGGTTGCTTGTTTATTTATCCTACCCATTCTTTTCACCTTTCGACTGGACTTGGGAGGGGTTCCAACAATTTTGCAGAATTGATGGATCTTAAACTACTACTCTAATTTGCTGTGGAAAATGGTTGTCACACATTATAGGTTTTTGGTGACTCTTTGATTGTTATTGATTGGGGTAGAGGTACTTCCATATGTAAGGTATTACGACTCTTACATGTCCTTGAGGAAGTGGCTATTTTACAACAGAGATTTGATAGAATATCTTTCAAACATGTCTATAGGGAATGGAATGGAATGGAAGAAAGGATTTCCAAAGAAGCCTCACAACTACTGTTTTGTTGCTGGCAGATTGTAGAATAGGTTCCAGTAGGAACAATTAGATATTATCATCGTTCATTCCATGAGGAACATGAGCGGCTTGTTTGAACAGGGTTCAAAGGGAAGTTTCAGTTTATTTTTCTATTTTGATATATGATTGCAGTGACCTGTTTATATGGTTAAATTTCTGTTATGATTAGATAATACTTTGGATGTACAAAAACTGTAAAATGTTTTTGACTATGTTGAAACAAATATTTTTGTTTTCAATAGACAATGTATGGGGTATTGTTTTTATTATATACATATGCGAATGTAATATTGTTCTTAGCTAAAATAAAATTACGATTTTTTCCAACGGTATATATATATCCCTTTCCCATAAATGATGTGTAATTCAATTTACAACAATTCTCCTTGGTCAATTGCTTAGATATATCATATTATCTTGTGTTTCCTCTTGTTTCTTGTTTCCTTTGAACCTTTTATAGGTTATCTCTTCATCGGTGGGATTGTGCAAGCTTCAAGTCAACGAGGACAATCTTCAGAAAGAGGTATGAATTCTTTACACTCAATTAATTTGATAAATCTAGGGGAGGTTTACGTTTATCTTTTGTTTTGATCTAGATCCAAAACATTTGGACTAGGGAACCAATCTATGTCCACATTGATTGAGTTTTAAAATTACAAAATTTGCAACCATACTAGGGATCAAATTATTTAATTTATAATCTTTCTTGTTTTCTTTTTTCTTATTATATCTGGTTTATTTTTCACTTGGTATATCACATCCATTGGTAGATCTGTCTGTTTAGATTTCATTGTGTAATCTCCTTTAGTTTTCAAATCTTGAAGTTTGTTGATTTTCTTGCAAATATTTATTTTTCAACTTTTCAGTCATCCTCTACACTTTACGTTCAGATAGAAAGCGCCGATGTTATCCTGATGTTTTTTTTCCTTTTGACATAGTGCATCACCGCAAGACTTTGCTATTTTTTAGAGTGTTTTTCCTTGTTTTTGATGCTCTAGTGTATATCTGCAGCCTGTGTTTCCCATAACTTTGAGTTCCTTGTTGCTTGGTTTCTTACTAAAATTTTACAGTTGTCGGTCATTCTACAACCAACTTTTGAATCGATTATATACTATAGTTGGGGGGCGCATGAATCGTATATTTTTCAACCTCTTTTACTTATGTTCTCTATACATTCAAATAATATTTTATGTTTCTTACATTGAATTTTAGAATTGTTTCTTTGCTTGAAACATCTTTCTCTTTTCTATGGATAGTATTCATCGAAATTTGAAAATAATCATTTCATTTTAGTGTGCATGTGTTGAGTTTTTTTGAGGTATCTTGTATTGGGGTTATTGTTTCCTTAGACCTTTTTAACAGAGGAAAAATGATCTTTTGTTTCCATAATAGTTCAAAGAATAATTTTTCTTTGATCTTCTTTATTAGATTGAAAAATACTTGAAAATCAAAAAACAATTTATTATTGTTTTAGTTTATTTGAAATTTTTCTTTGGTTAAATATTAGTTTTATTGTTTTTTAAATCAAGTTTCATAATATGTAAAGGATTTTGTTTTAGTCTGTAATGAACCTAAGGAAACAATCAGTTCCACTAAATCTACACTACAATGAAACCCTATGATTAGCGTCTCTTTTAGCTTCCTTTTTAGCGTGATATCACGTTTAGTGTATTTTTCATCAGTTTTTGGACAAAGTGGACACATTTCCACGAGATGGTTCTTTTAATGGTGTTATTTTCGTCCCTTTTTAAAAGTTGGATCTATTTGGATGCTAATTATCATCCCAATTCGCGTCCCAATTAGCGTCCCAAATAACATCCCAAATAGCATCCCAATTAGCGTCTCAGCTAGTGTCTCAATTAGCATCCCAATTAGCATCCTATTTAGCGTCCCTTGTTAAATGTTGACGTTATTGTGGATGCTAATTAGCATCCTAATTAACATCCCAATTAGTGTCCCAATTAGCATCCCAATTAGCATCACAATTACCATCCTAACTAGCATCCAAATTAACGTTCCAATCAGCGTCAAAAAAAGCATCCCATATAATTCCAAGAATAGCCTCCAAAAAATGTCTCGAATAGCATAGCACCATATATTAATCCAGGGTTAGCGATAGGAATTGTGCCATGAATTTCGGTAGGAAAAACATCCAACATAACGCCAAGTATAGAGCCAAGAATTGCGCCTAGAAAACATCCAACATAGCGCCGGGTATAGATCCAGGTATAGTGCCAGGAATAATGCTAGAAATTTCAAAAGGAACCGCGCTAGGAATTGCACTAGGTTTAGAGCTAGGAATTGTGTTTGGAAAACGTCCGACATAAAATCAGATATATCAATGTTAATGTTAATGATCATGATTCATTTGATAGTACTTTTGGATCTTGATTTATCATAGTGGCATCTAAATGATCGTAATCATGGCACTTTTAGATCTTGATTAATCCTAATGAGGGGTAAATTATCTTAATGCCACCTAAATTGCTATAATGACATTTGAGTGTCCCCAACAACATTTGATAGACCGTAATGGCATCTGATTGGCCCTAACAAGATGACGATGATGCATTATGATAATTATGGAGCGTATGGATATGATTTGATAAGTATAATACAATATCATCCATTTTTTTGAGGTAGTAGGGCTCCTTGCTCATTATTATCGCAATTATATTGAGGATGACTACAACGACGACAATGATGTTGATTTATTGTATGCTGGCGATGATGACATGGATTTCAACGATAACTATGCATGTGGTATCAATTTTGGATCCAAATTGATTTTAATGGCACCTAAATGCCTATAACGACACCTAAACAATCCTATTATCATTAAAATGACTGTAACGACATATAAATGACCTTAACAATTACATGACGATGAGTGATTAAGAACATTAATGGCATATAAGTGACCATAATGACGATGATTTTGTTAATGATGTACTTAATTCTGACGATGATGATGATAATGAGGATGATGATCAAGATGATGTTGATGTACCATATGGCATTGATGATGATGATGATGATGACAACATCGATGTTCACGATGATGATGCATGTCATAATAATTTTGGATACTGCAAGACTTGAGATATTGGAGTTAATAACAAGTAATAGAGGTTGTGAGGTTTTGGCCATACAAATATTGTTATACATTGGGTTTTGCATTGACTGATATGGCCATTGGATTTAGTAGTTCCACCACCCCAACCCCCCCTACACCCCCCTTGTAGAAAGGTAGTACAATACCACCTATAATGGTGTTACCAAAATGTCACCCTACAAGGTTGTTTTGGACAACCTCCCCATCCATACCCTCATTTTTACCAAGAACATCTAAGGCACAAGAAGTGGATATCAATCTTAACACAGAAGCTAACTTTCTTTGTAATATTAAGGATATTTTAGTCTTGGTTTAAAATCGAATGAAGCAACAAGCATTTCAATAATGCTCATAGTGTTACTTTGAAGAAGTGGATAAAATATTTTTACATATTTGGCCTTTTAAGGGGACATCTCTCAAGGAAAAAAAAATATTTGCTCAAGTTGTATGGCCCCTATCAAATCTTCCAGCATTACGCTACACTATTGACCAATGTTTGATTCCCATGGGATTTATTTTACATAGTAAAAGAGTGATTGAAAATATAGAGGTAGATGCCCAACTTATAATACTAGAATATGGGCATTCACATGGACACACACTTCACATGCACACACATTTCATATCTAAGCTTGTATCTATGTACTCTTCGAGAGTGAATTTTACTTGGAACTTTAAGTTAATCACAAAGGAATTTAGAGATATGAGTTGAACTTATAACACCAAGACACAATGACTTGTATAACTATATTACAAACCTAGGGTCACCTCCATATTCTATTTAGGTATACCATTTTTAATGTGTAGGGCTTACTTTTTGTCTACAATATTCAAAGATGAACTAATAAGATTTGATCATTCATCCCCTAGGGCCTACTTTTTGTCTACAATATTCAAAGATGAACTAATAATATTTTATCATTCACCCCCTTTAAGAAGGTAATGAGCAAGCAAGTGTCTCAAGTCATTGAGACCTGTACAAGTGTAATTGTGAATGGATAAACAGTAACAATCAACAATTTTTAAACGTCACTCATAACATTGGGAGACAATAACCAATGTGACTATATTATGGATCCAAACCAACTCCATACTCTATTTGAGGTTTGATGACCTTTTATATAAAGTACATAAAACCAAACTAACGAGAGTTTATAATTCATCACCATTTTAGGGAGGTGTCAATTAAAATAGTGCCTTGGGTCAATAAGATCACTATGAAGGGGATCGCAAGGGAAAATTTGTCAACAACCCATGTACGCATCACAAGTCATGATAATAAATAACAACAAAGCTACATATAAACCTTAAACATTGCAAACTAAACAATCAAAATCAAATCCAGGGAATTTTGAAGACATGCCATTTTTAAATAATGTTTTTCATGTCCTCGACAAGGGGATATATATAAACTGTGAAGGTGTATCAATTATTTCCATACAATGTAATATTTGGAAATTTTTCAATAGTTACTAATTGTTAATATTTGTATTTTTTATTTTCTGATTGGGAAAAAGTAACTAATGTCATCCTCAAGTTTTCCCTTCCCATGAACTAACATCGAGATGATCTCAACATTGGGTGTGGTGGTAAGGTTTTCCATCCCTTTATCTGCTATAGTTTTTCCTTTCCTTTATTTGCTACTGCATTAAATCCGTGATGATGAATTCATGTTTCCATGAAAAAGGCCATTCAATGGTTAAACCTAAGCATCCATATCATGCATCCAAAGGCTTGATTGATCCTAAAGGCATGGCATCATTTTTCAGGATATCATATCTTTGAGACATTAAGCAATACTACATTATTATTTAAGAAATTTCTGGAGAAATTCTCACCGGTTCACATGGATGGTTCACATGGAATAGGCCATAGTCTAAGAAAAAAACCTAGGGTCTCAGGAGATAACATTTTCCTTTTAGACTCATGACTGCCTATGAACATGAGGTCCCAATGCCACCATACAAGACCTACATAGAGAATATTTAGGATATAAGTAGGATATGGTGGGAATATATATTCCTTATCCTATGAGTAAGATATGATCCACATTTTGATTTTTGGTATAACAAGGATGGTTCTTAGTTCCCATGCCATGGTCCAAATACAAAATTTTAGAATTTTGACCATACAACTTTTCATTAGAGCTCATGTGACATGTGCAGGACCTTGGGACATCTCACATGTAGTCCTACTATATGAAATCGTTCCTTCTAATTTCAACATGCTAGTTATTTTCTCTCCATCATCCCTTCTTCTCGTTCTTTTCCCCTTTCTGTGAAAAGTGACTCAGGTGGCTTCCAATGGACAAAAATAACAATGAGAAGAGAGATAAGCAAGACAAAGTATGAGAGGATGATTGAGATTTTATAAGGATGGTCGAAATCAAGTAATTTTTTTGCATGCCAAATATATTAAGGGCGCTTCTAGTGTCTTATGGTCTTAGGGAAAAAAACATGGAAAATTAGCTCATGGGAAAAATTTCACCCCTAAAACTTTCCCTTGTACCATGACTAAATAATCCATGAAAACAATATCTATCATACCAAACCTTTAAATGACATCCATATATCACTTATAGGCCAAATATTCCCTATATAGGGCATGCGTGATGTCCTAGGTTGACACTAGGCATGTCCCATGAACCCCAAAGTTTAATGTTAATCATTTAAGCCTATATTGTTTGATGTTGGATCACACATTGGGAAATGATCAAATCCATCCATGCTATTTAAAACCTTGATCAATGGCCACCATATCAAACTCATAGTACAAATATATGTTATATAGGGTACCTCAAATCCCTCAAATTTCTTTGTCAGAATAATGCTAAAAAGGGACGCTACAACGAATCCCTCACATTTCTCTGTCGGGGTAAATTACCTTCTACCGCTATGGTGAATCCCTCAAATTTCTCTGTCGAAATACCCTACTTAACCACCGATGCTACATCAATGAAGTTGTGGGTTGATCCCCCATAAATTAACACACCTACCCTGTGGCCTTGTACTACTCCCTGACCCTAAGAGTATGAAACCTGGGTACTTTGGATAATGTAGCAATGACTCCCCCCGATGCTTCTCCCTGAAGTGACTCCTCCTGTATGACCATCGATTCCTGGGAATTACAGTAACCAAAGCAATGGCAATCATTTTCCTTGAATGTGATGCAAGAGGCTTTGGGCCCGTGGATGTTATTGATTTTGTTTATAATATAAAGCTTGTAGTTAGAGCCCTTAGGCACAATGATAGTATTAGATGGATTCTCATTCGTCACAATGATGAGTGGGTTGGGTTCAAATAATTCCCTCCACATTTCCATGAAATCCAATTTCTAGACCAGGGTTGTCGAAAATAATTCTTTTATAGAGGTAGAAAAGGAGAGAATGGAAAATATGGATGCATGCAATGACTATATTTTAATGACAAGACATGATAATTATTGCATGTAGAAGAACACATCAACAGTTGTTGCATGCATAATGGGAAAAATATGAAAATAAAGTTATAATTCAACAAATTAATGGCTAAGATCATCTTGCAAATGGATGACCAAGATGAACTTGAGCATTGTCTTCTCAATTCTTCGCACAATAAAAACACTTACAATGTAATAAAAAAGAACATAACAAGCCAATAATATTAATATAACATAACTAAAAGCTAAACCATAGTAGTGAAAAAAATATAAGAATTAAATAAATGAGCAAATCTATCTTAACTTACCTTTTAAGTTCTAATAAACTTGTGCCTCCATTTATTTTTGGTTCTTCTCGAGTCCTAATATATTTGGGCAAAAATTGATCTTTTTACACCATGCTACCTTATAATTATTTTTTGTTGAATTAATGTTTCATTTGAAACTTGTTGACTCAATGAACTAATAATCCATGATTCCATGTCCATTAAAATTTGAAATTTAGTCTTTAAAATGGTCTTGACCATTAGAACACATCTTAAACAATATATATTTGTGAAAAATGGATTTTTTTACACATGCTACCTTATAATTATTTTTTGTTGAATTAATGTTTCATTTGAAACTTTTTAACTCTATAAACTTATAATCCATGAATTCAAGTCCAATAAAATTTGAACTTAATTATTAAAATGGTATTGACCATTAAAACACATCTTAAACAATAATACAATACTTGGTATTATTATTATATTCCAAAAAAAGCTAAATATATATCATTCATTAAACCTTGTATGATTTCTATTGTCCTCCCTAACAACACTCTTATAATTAGCTTCTTAAAAAGTAGGCTGAAGATAGTTATGAAAGGGTGGTCCTATTATCCCTTCTAAAATAAAAAGTGAAAAATAACAAAGTTTTCTAGAGTCAAAAATGAAAAATGACATTTGAAATAAGAAAAAAGGACATACTATATATATATTTATATTTGTATTGATTCTCCTGCTCCTACCACGGTTCAAAGTTAAAGGAATCCATAGTAGTGTGCATTCATTGAGCTGTCAAAATCCTTGAACAGATGCAACAAACCCTGGCCATTTACCTCTCCTTTTTCTTGATCTCCTTCATTGCGACCATTAGCTGGTGGTAGTATGGTAGTACTGTACAATTTATTGGGAAGAAAATTTCAATAATTTGATATGAATCAGTACCACATTTGGCGCCCAAGAAAAGATTGGTTTCTTTTTCCTTTTTCCTGCTAGAAGTGGATTCGATGGATCCGACACTAATCTAGTTGGATCCAGGAACCCGGTGACAATAGTTCTAGAAAAACACATCTATTCGACACACATGAAAGGGTAAATGCAAATGCTCACAAGGGGCTAGGAGGTTGTGCCATTCACGCAGGTCAGGTAGTGGCATTTGTGTCAGTCGGGTAGAGCCATCTAGGGAGGTGTGTGATGTAGTCCTAGTGCGTTGGGTGTATCCATTACCCTAAATCCTCCCTACACCCATTCCAAGTTGACAACAAATAATGAGAAAAGAGGCTGTTCAAACATACCTTCTTGTTCTTCAGACCCAAAATAAAAGAGTTCATATCCCTCAACAAAATGAACGAGGGAGGTTGTGCTTCTGGGATATATGTCCTTTTCATCTTAGATAGTTATACTTTACCGGACGAGGCCATCAGACGGGACAAGAACTTGGTATGTATTTCATCCCATTTCCATCCATTTGTATTTTTAATTTTTTCATATTTTTCAAGTTTATTTCTCTGCGATCTCACAACTAACCTCTGTACTTTGGGTATTATTTTTTGACAATGCATTTGTTTTAGACTATTTACAAAAGGAGAAAGAATAAAGCAATTGAGTATTTTGCCATCAAAAGCATGGACAAGTCACAAAAAAACAAGGTGCTCCAGGAAGTAAGTGTTTTATATTTTCCCATATTCTTTCCCCTGTTACCAAATACATAATAATTTCAAAGCAATGGTGGCCTGAAACATGGTATGTGCAATATAAACAAGATGATTTAGATTGATAATCCAGACTCACAGTGCGAATCTAGGGCCATGACCATCATTGAGGGTCATTTTGAGTTTAAATTGGGTATGATGGCTAGTTAGTGGGTTTTGAGCTAGTGATCACATTTGGGGAGGGTTCGACATTGTGTCAAATGGGTTATTTAGATTTTAATTCACCCATGTTAATTCTCATTAGAAGCTGGAAAAGAGTTTCTTCTCCTTCTAGTACTGTACTCCTGGACATCTGGACTTTATTCTGTAATAAAGTAGCAACAGAGCACGAACATAGGTAGCATTCCTTCATCCTGTTTTGAATTTATGCACATGCTACCTTGTTATGAGATATCATAGCTTAGTGTTCCTACTTTTTGTATAATCCGCGCGTGGAGACTTTTAGCCTAGACCTTTCTAGCTTGTTCCATGTTTTTGCACATCCCATCTTGTTCCAACTTTAAGTCAATTACATACATAAACACCAAATGAAGACCCAGTATCAGTAGCATAGCCAAAGCTGGAAAAATGCCACCTTGATCCAACAACTTATGTTGCTTATGCTAATGCCCATCTGTTGATGATCAAGTTGACTCTCGATTCTTGAGAATTAACAGCCTGCGATTTGGATTTGGCTGACACAGTGGCAGCCATGCAGTTTCAGAAGAGATGGGATTCCTTGTGAATCATTTTATGAATGACCAGCTTTCCTAGAGCCAAATGAACTTCGTCTTCTAGAAATGGATGGACTTTCAAACTACTTTTGACAGGTGACTCGAGCTGTTTATGCTTAGTGGGAATAGAGTCACTACTGATTCATTTATGTGCTGAAGCATTTCTGGGCTCGTTGCTTTCAGGTGAACTTCTCATTGACTGAAGAATTGGGGATGTTCCCTAAACAGAAGGAATAGAATCAAATGTTGTATTTGATTACTCATCCAAACTAAAATTACCATTCTCAGCTTCAACTCGAGGTTGAATTTGAACTAAAGCAGAATCCAAGTTTGAGCTCGATGCATTTCCTGGATGAGCTGAAACAGAATCCACAACTGAGATCAATGTACAATTATTATTCTCAATTTAGACTTCAGGCTGATTTGAGACATAATCCATACCCAAAGTTGGCGTCTTTGTAAAGCTATCTATGGATTTCTCAGCTTCAACTTGAATTGGCGTAGAATCAAATGCAACATTCAAACCCTTTTCTTTGATTTGACTGTGCTTATATTTTGTATTTTTGTATTCAAGACTAAGAATTGTAAGTTGTAACTACTTAACTGGTAAATAACATGCCATGCTAATTTTAAACAGATTTAAAATTCTCTCGAAGTATTTTTCTGTTCATAGTACCTAAGTAGCAAAGAAATAATAGATCTCAACATTGTTGATTTCACTTTTCTCAAACTGAGAATCATTCATGCTTATTTCTTTAAATAGTAACCAGACAACTTAACTAGTCAAACAAAAATTAAATATTTTATAAAGAAAATTGTCATTGACTGGGGCAGAGAAGACAGCTTCGGCTAGTAAAATGACCACTATTTCCAAAGGTCCTTGGAGTACTTGGAATCAATAGGTTATATGGTGATTTTTTTCCCAATCATTAGGCATGATAGATCCTCTTCCTATGTTATTCCTTGCACCAAAGTCATTATATTTGACCCAACCTTCCCCGATGCATTACATTGCAACATGAGAAGAGTTGTTGATATTTGCAGGGGAAGTATTTTTTGTTTAGATAATGGTGTTTTAAAGTTAATGTGACTAAGACATAGCCACTTTCATAAGTTGCAAAGGATCATGTTGATCTTGAAGCTAGGAATGGAAGAGGTTCAATAGTTTTATTAATCATTGACAATAGTTTATAGACAAAAATGAGGGTCCACTGCACATCAGTCAGTGCATGAAGGTAGTTTTTTTTCATAACAAGTTAAGATACCATACTATTTATAGCTAAAGTTAGTATAAAATTTGATCTAGGGTATCCATAATCTGAGTTTCCAGTTGTGACTTTAGAGCCATGGCTTCATACCATAACCTACCAACTTTTTGACTCTTCGTATTATATTGATTATGTCAGTTGACAGTGCCAAATATAGTAGATCCAACAATTTTGTATATGATACGATTCCAACATTATATATAGATCCCATTTCTCGCACATATTCCAAAACAACTATCATATAATAACTAGTTGCAATCTCTCAACAATTCAAATTCAATTTTTCCTACCCACAAATGTGTGGCAATCACAACGATCTCTTCAATTTATTGATTGCATGCATGACAAATAATGCTTATCCAAGCTTCATGTCTTAGAGATTTTCATATATTATGAAGAATATAGTTGTTTTCCTACACTTACAGGATTACTATATCCCGCTTCACTTTTGTTATACCAAAATTCCTTATAGAATCTATTTGTGAGTGCATATTTGTGTATCTTGATTTGATCATTTCCATTTATTTCACGAGAATCGTCTTGTCCTCGAGGAACAAGGGACTAAATGAAACCAAATAATTGAGGATGTTTTGAGTATGATATAGATTTAGTATCTCAACATGAAGCTGTTACATAGAGTGTGCCACAAACCCTATAATGTTTTCCAAGAGATGGTACCAAGATGGTACTACATAAATGCAAGAGTCTACTCTAATTGAAATTTACGCTTTCTTTGCAAAAATATAAAATGAGAAGTGGTGAGAACATCCACTAAAAAATTAGGGACAAGATCTTGATTCTTCTTTTGCTTTGGCAAGTGACAAGAAAGCAGGATAATTACTAACACCAAGTAGCAATTTAAGATGATGTAGAAAAGGTAGTCATAAGCTATTGTATCTCAATTCTTATCTAGGCACCCTTTTTATCACTATTCAAGACTTATATGTCATCTACAAGAAATGTAGCAGTAGGAACTAATATAGGTGGTTCTAAACCTTGAAAAATTTATTATTTACTTGGATTTTTTCCCAAATGAAGAGCTCAACTACTTTTTATTGATATCACATGAGATTTTCTTATTGGTTTTCTGTGGCCTACCATATAGGATTTAGGAGAGGTTATGTAGTAATGATTTATGTAGTGTTGCTTCAAATTTCAATACTGTTATTGGGAGAGACATTCCCGTTTGAGATTTCTTGAACACAACAATTTTTTGGTATATGTATTATACATTTTACTAATGGCTATGTGGTGCAAGTACATCCATCATGATGTCAAGTATTATATGGTTTATGGGGGAATAAGTTTTTATGTAACACTCAACACCATTATTTTTTACAAGAGATTTTTGAGTAGTACAATACTTTTTGGTCGATTTGTCAATTTAAGAGTGAAACCTATTCATCTAGTTCAATACCAAGAGATTAGAAGGCTGAGGGATTCATCTTGAATTCCCCCAACTTTATTAAATTATGCTCAACATAACAAATATAAATAGATATGGAGAAGTGTAATTTTCTGTGTTTTAACCTGTGAAAGAATATTTCCATTCATTGATTGTTAGTTAACTATTTGATAGGATTTTTTAAGGATTATGTTAGTATGGTTTCTTTAATGTAACTTATATACAAGTATAGAATTTGCAAACTTCTAGATGTTGTCATTTTAAATGATTGATAAATTGTTTATAATTTTGTATCATACTACTAATCTTCTTTGATTTGTAGTTCTAAATTTGCATATTATATTTTTCATTGAGGAAACAATTTCCATGTTGGAGTTTAGAATCACTCAATAATTCCGATTTGGATCTTTTGACAGCTTCTTTGATATATATAAGTATCATAAATTTGATATTTATTTACATTTCCCATCTCCAAGAAATATTGCATATGGTTTCTTAGGCTTCTTACATATTTCCTAGAGCTATAGGCCACACTATAAGATAAAACCAGAAAGGAAGATATGCCCTCAACAACCTAAAATACTAGTTTATTTCTATGGAAGTAGGTTGCACTATGTGTGTTGTCATAATAATTTGATTCTGAAGTAGTATGGAATGGTTTTTCTAGTTTGGTCAGATGCTTGTTTGGATATTATAGTGGTGGATACTTTCTAATGTTCATAATTTTTTTCATTTGGGGGTTGTTTGTGGGAAGTTATCAATGGTTTCACCAAGATTATGATATCATTTTTGAATCCTTCAGAAATTAATGATTCCACATTGAAACTGATAGCAGCTTCGTCATATTTTATTATGGAATTACTACTCATCATTGATTCCATACAAGTATTACCATATGTTGGAGCAGGGTCCCGCAGCTACAGAAGAAGCTGCTAGTTTTGGTGGAAAGAAGTTAAGACAGAGCTACGACGCCGTAGCACGTTTCCAGCTGGAGAGCAGAGCCGAAAACCATGACTTTTAAGATAGAAAAGTCAAGAAGGCAATGGTACCTGAGCGGCCGAGAAGAGAGAGCTCAACCACTGCATTGAAGGCAACGACGGAAGATAGGAGGGCTCAACGACCCTCATAAAGGAGAAGGAGCAACGAGGCTGAAGCATTGAAGGTGAAGGACAGAAAAGCGAAGCGGTGCATAGTACCCATGATCAGTGCCGGGAAGCATGGAAGACTGCAGAGAGTTGTGGTGTGACGGAAAGCGGCTACCTCAAGTACAAATATGGCCGACTGTCACTAGTTAGGTTTGGGGTTACTGTTGGGACAGGCCCACAGTGTTGTAATGGAAAGACCTTCGAGCTGCCTATATAAGAATATATTTTGTATTGTAAAAGGGTTGGCGGGTTGAAGAGCTAGCTAGTCATTTTGTTAGTTAGTAGTGTTTTGCAGACTATTAGACTGTTGTAAAAGCCTAGCTCTGGTTCTGTTATTAGTGGTAGCAATCTTACGGTAACCAATTGCTGGCTTATAAAATATGTATGTAAAGATCCACAGGGATCGACATAGAGGGAAGAGTATATTGTAGTAGAGCAATATAGAAGAGAAAAGAGATCTAAGAGAGAAGATCTTAAGTTGCATATGCGGTGCAGCAGAACTATGTTTTACCTTCCCCTGAGCTATAATAAAAACACAATTCTGTGGATGTAACTTCCATCCTGGAGGTGAACCACGTTAAAATCAGTGTTATGCGATTGGTTTATGTGTTATGTTTACTTATGCATGTCTCAATCAGTTTATGGACTTTGTTTACAGTTTAATGAATGAATGTGTTAATCAGTTCACAGCAATATAGAAGGGTAAATATAGGTTAACATCTTTGGCACGCTGTTTATGGTTCATTTATGCTTTGCGTAAAACAGTCTCTATTGCTGTATCGAATAGACTTGTATATTAAGTCTTGCACATCGACACGAGCAACGCTAAGTGTGCTAAACCGCGGAGGTAGGATATCACAGAGAGGTGATACTGCACCGGCAGAGGAGTTGCGGTGCTCGATACCGCAGGTGAAGGACTTAGCGTTGGGAAGGAATTGTGTGTCGCACTGTGCGCGGCGATGCGATAAGGTTGGAGATATCGCGGGTCTGAGAAAGTGCACACCGCAAGAAAGGATTGCGCAGCGGTATAAAGGAATATCCTGCAGCTAGAAGAGCTGCGAGGAAAGGAAATCGCGCGACGCGAGCAGGAGATCGCGCGACGTGCAGAGGAGAGACCGCAGCTAGGAGAGCTACAAGCCACCAGTGGGATTGCCACAGAACCCAGTCCAAGACGCTTGAGTCCTTGGCCAACCCATTAGAGTCACTTCGGGTGAGACTTCAGGCCGCTTTGTGGTCTGTCGCCGAAAGGGCCAGTGATCTAGGGGTGTTTTTGGCTGGTTATAGTAAACCCGGGTCTGCCCATAGCAGCCAACAAATGGTTCCGTTACCGGTTTTGAACAACTGAGCGCTAATGTTCTGTTGGAATCCCACCAGAGAAGAGTTTCACCAGTGGCTGGATTCAAACCTAAGGGAGTTTTCCCAGAAAGAAAATCGGAGCCCTAAACTGAGCACAGAGGACTGGTTAGAAAAGCATATCGCTTCAGATATACACGCCATATTTTTTGCGACCTATGGAAATGAGCTTTTCGACTGGTTATCCAAGTTGATAGATAGGAACACATTCAAGAAGAAAAGAAACATTTTCTGGACACCGGAGCTGATTCAGACCGTGCAGAACCTCGACAATCCCATTATGAGAGCAGTAGACTTCTGGCTTGCGAGCGTGCTAGGAGGCTTTGTTACAGAATTTGTAGTTGATCAGAGAAAAAGCTTCAGCGAGGCTGAGTGGTACTTCTTCAAAGGATATCGTGGTAAGTACCTAAAGTCTCTAAACTTGTCCATTAAGATGATGCTACATGAAAAAGGAGTAATGGACATGGTTTCATATGAATAAGTAAAGATAGTAATGTCACAAGAGTTTGAAAGTGATTTTGATGACATTGGACGCACACGTAGTGGCAAGAAATATAAAGTAACCTTCGGCTCTCCTGTATTTGGAGATAGTTTAGACAATATTAGGCAACCAAGTCCTAGTACCATAGAAGAACCAGAGGGGGGTATCCCTTACCATCCCTACACCCCACAGAAACAGACCGGGACTCAGAGTAATCCCGTAGGTACTCCATCCAGTAGCTCACAGACAGTACCTAATGCCGCTACATCACCTTCACCTACACCGCTGAGTGGTAGTAATCCAGTCAATCAGAACCCACCGCAGAGAAATAGAATGGGAGATGATATGAAGTTACCTACCTTTAAGGGTACAGGAGCAGAGGACCCGGAACAGCATTGGTTTCTATGTGAAGCCATGTGGACCATTAAAACAATCAACGATGATAACCTTAAACTTGTACAGTTGGTCACTACACTCAGAGATCGAGCTTTAACATGGTACATAAAGTATACCACAGTACCCAAGACACTTGCCCAAGTCAAGAACGCCATGATTAAAGAGTTCAAGAAACCTAAGTCTGAATCTCAGTGCATTACAAAGCTCAAGGATATTAAGCAACTACCATCAGAATCATTATGGGATTTTGACCAGAAATTCAAAGCTCTTATAGACCAAGTAAGTTTTGAGTTTGCGCCGGAGCAGCATAAGGAATGGTTTATCACAGCGCTGCTCCCTCACATCAGAGTGCCATTAATGCAGCAGAAAATCCAGACGTAGGATGACGCATTGGAGATGGCGATGAAGCTAGAAGCTTCACCTTTAGCAGAAACCAGTGCAGGCATGACAACTCTACAGAACCAGTTGGCCAATCTTATGTTACAGATACACGAACTTAAGAAAGGAAAAGAGGTTATGAAAGACATATGGTGCTTATGATGTAGAGAACAGGGTCATACCAAAGACAACTGTCCAGTATTTGCAGAATATCTAGCGTCAGGGGCTCCTAACCCCTTACCACGAACGCAAGGGCCATGGTGTGAAATATGCAAAACATAAGGACACCCACCTCAGCAATGCCCTTTGCTTCAGAAGTATGTATAGACACCTAAGAACCTATACTGTGTCTTCTGCAGCTCTGTCGGACATGATGAACAGAATTTCCGAGCCTATGATCTCATGTTAGATAGAAAACATGACGTATACAGAGTCCAGTCAGAAACATAGGGTCCAGCAGCAGGACCATAGCCTAATCTAACTTATGGTGGCCAGGGAGGAGGATTCAGAGGACGAGGCCATGGAGGAGGCTTTGCAAGAGGAGAAGGCTTCGGCAGAGGAGAGGGTTTTGGCCATGGTCGCAAACCAATCACTTGTTATAACTGTGGAGTTGTAGGACACTATGCTAGGGACTGTCATAGCCCCACTACTACTTGTAATTACTACAAATCTTATGATCATACCATAGAGGAGTGTCTTACCTTGATAGCTAAGATCAAAGATACTAAGCCAGTGGTACACCAGAACATCCAACTTATTGTTGCTGAGCAGGCGGAGCCAGAACCAAGAGTCAATATTGTGACTCGTAGCGGTGCTTCCACTAGTGGGACATCGCAGGAGACCGGAAGAAACATAGGGCAGGAATGGGTGCGCAAAGCTCCTGGTAAAGCAATAGCACTCGACCTACAGAAGAATAAAGAGACATTTCATGAAGCCAAGGCTTCCTTCGATGAACCTACACAATCAGGATCGTAGGTACCACCGTCTAGGGGCGTACCGCAGTAAGCACCTTGTGGCGACAGCCCAGAACAGATACTGCAGGCTACCACATCGGGAAGATGCGACGAGGATGAATCGACAGGAAGTATACAATCCTTCCTGCGTAGTTGTTTGAAGCTCTTGAGAAATGAAAAATATATCGGTGAGCTACAGCACATCATAGATCAGTGTCAGCAACCTTCTCTCTCGGGCAGTGCACACTGCACTGTTCATAATATTATAGGACATATAAGGACCGGAAGGGAGATGAAACTCACAGCACAGATTGGAGAGTTCGAAATGGACAAAGTCGTCTTAGATCTGGGATCAGAGGTGAACGTTCTAACTAAGTAGACATGGGAACAGATGGGTAGCCCTCAGTTAGCCATATCGCCTATCCACCTGAGATTAGCTAATCAGCAGCGAGTATCACCATTGGGTCGACTGCTGCAGGTGCCAGTTGACATTGACGGAGTTCGTACTTTTGTGGACTTCAAAGTTATAGAAATCATTGGCGACAGTCGACTGTATCCAGCACTATTAAGTATCGATTGGGAAATTGGTAGCAAGGCTGTCATCGACCTAAAGAGAAGACAAATGACCTTTGAGGATGCGCAGATCCGGGTCATCGCACCGCTGGATCCTTACCAAGGTCCTAGATATATCAAACCTATCCGAGCCGAGGAGGAGGCACATAACATGGATAGTCTCTACCATATGACTGCGAACCAGAGAGACTACATCAATCCAACCGTAGAAGGGAACATTAGTTGGCAATGCGATAGCTCATGCGCATCGGATTCCGATATTGGTCTAGAGAACTGGCAGAACAGACTTTACGAAGTCTCAGCGCGTAGATGTGCGTTTATGAGTAAATCACTACGATAGATTGGCATAGAGATCACTGAGATTCCATCATATCATGGTCTAACAGATATTCAGGAATTCCTTGAGCAGTTTGAGCAACAGATTCCTTACGAGCAGAGAATCGCAGCTATGGACCTTGCAGTATGAGCCACACCTGCAAGATGGTGGTACGCGCACAAAGAAAATATCGCATCATGGGATGATATTAAAAGATTGATGGCGATCAGATTTTCGGTCGATAAAGAGTATGTCCCACAGAAGTACACAGGAGAAACTGACCCCAGAGCACACATTCAGACATGTGAACAGAACTGGTCGGACATTCCAGAGGATGAATGGGTTCACAGATTCATTCACACATTGGACACAGTTCCAAGGAACTGGTACACAGAGACCGAGTTACGCAAGGGGACGACCACATGGTCACTTATGACAGACAGTTTCCTACTTACCTTCACATTTGAATCAGAACATCCAAGTGTTGCTCAGGCCCTAGACATAATCAAGATCAATATATTCGAGGACTGTACCATATCAGTGCAGGCTCAACCTGAGTGGGCCATTCAGTTGCAAGACGCACTTGAGTGCTATAACTTTGTAGCAAAGCCAGACAACGAAGATAAGGATGAGGATGAGGATCCTCGCAACACCAACATTTCGGAGTCAGAAGGGACTCGCGATGTTGGGGGACCACAGTTAGAGATTCCAGCAATCACCGAACCTATCAATATTAAAAAGATCAATATTGGCACAGATGCAGAACCTAAGTTTGCCTCTATTGGAGACTATTGGAATGATGAAACAGTCGGATAGATTGCCGACTTGTTACGTGACTATCAGGACCTATTTCCCACCAAGTTCACAGAGATGAAGGGAATAGTTGGATACCTGGGAGTTATGAGGATACCATTGAAGGAGGATTCTAGACCAGTTAAGCAGCCCATATAGATTGAATCCGTGCTACAAAGAAAAAGTAAAGGACGAAATCGATAAGATGCTAGCAGCAGGCATCATTGAGCCAGTAGAAGAAAGCGAATGGGTTAGCCCCATGGTCGTACAAGAAAAGAAAACAAAAGGAGACATCAGGATCTGTGTCGATCTGCGCAAGCTCAATGATGCATCGCTTCACGATCCATTTCCGACACCGTTCACTGATGAGGTATTAGACAACGTGGGAGGACAGGAGGTCTACTCCTTCATTGATGGGTTTTCAGGCTACCATTAGATCAGAATACATCCAGAATATCGGTCCAAGACCACCTTTGCAATAGAATGGGGCTCGTTCCAGTATACGGTAATGCCCTTTGGTCTTAAGAATGCACCAGCTATATTTTCTAGAGTAGTCGTTGCTGTATTTAAAGAATACATTCATAAAGTCTTAGAAGTATATTTTGATGATTGGACTATATTTGGACTAATTGACAAGCATATAGGAGACTTAAGACTGATGTTAGAGAAATGTAGGCAGTACCAGATTTCTCTGAACGTGAAGAAATGTATATTTTGTGCACCGTTTGGTATTTTGTTGGGTCACATTGTTTGCAGACAAGTCTTGATGGTAGATCCCGCGAAGATTGCCATCATTATAAACCTTCCAGAACCCAACTCAGTCAAGAAACTGAGGAAAGTACTTGGTCATACAGGGTACTACAGAAAGTTCATTAAGGGCTACGCAAAGATTACAGCACCAATGGAGAAATTGCTCAAGAAAGATGTAAAATTCCTATGGAACGAGGAATGTCAGCAGAGTCTAGACATGCTTAAAGAGAAGATGGTTACAACACTCATCTTAGAGACCTTGCTTGAATTGGCACAAGAGAGTGTCGAAGTGATGCAGAAGGAAGTCACAGGACTTCGTGACAGGTTGCAGAGGGCTTCGCAGGAAGCCAAGGCAAAGCTACAGCAGGAGAAGCCCGCTGCAGGTGGCTCAAGGGCGTGCCACAAGTAAGTGTTAGGGGACTGTTGGAGCAGGGTCCCACAGCTACAGAAGAAGCTGCTAGTTTTGGCAGAAAGATAAGTTTTGGCGGAAAGAAGTTAAGATAGAGCTACGACACCATAGCACGTTTCCAGCTGGAGAGCAGAGCCGGAAACCATGACTTTTAAGATAGAAAAGTCAAGAAGGAAACGGTACCTGAGCAGCCGAGAAGAGAGAGTTCAACCACTGCATTGAAGGCAGCGGCGGAAGACAGGAGGGCTCAACGACCCTCATAAAGGAGAAGGAGCAACGAGGCTGAAGCATTGAAGGTGAAGGACAGAAAAGCGAAGCGGTGCATAGTACCCATGATCAGTATCGGGAAGCATGGAAGACTGCAGAGAGCTATGGTGTGACGGAAAGCGGCTACCTCAAGTACAGATATGGCTGACTGTCACTAGTTAGGTTTGGGGTTACTGTTGGGATAGGCCCACAATGTTGTAATGACAAGACCTTCGGGCTGCCTATATAAGAATATATTTTGTATTGTAAAAGGGTTGGCGGGTTGAAGAGCTAGCTAGTCATTTTGTTAGTTAGTAGTGTTTTGCAGACTATTAGACTGTTGTAAAAGCCTAGCTCTGGTTCTGTTATTAGCGGTAGCAATCTTACGGTAACCAGTAGCTGGCTTATAAAATATGTATGTAAAGATCCGCAGGGATCGACAGAGAGGGAAGAGTATATTGTAGGAGAGGAATATAGAAGAGAAAAGAGATCTAAGAGAGAAGATCTTAAGTTGCATATGCAGTGCAGTAGAACTGTGTTTTACCTTCCCCCGAGCTATAATAAAAACACAGTTCTGTGGACGTAACTTCCATCCTGGAGGTGAACCACGTTAAAATCAGTGTTATGCGATTGATTTATGTGTTATGTTTACTTATGCATGTCTCAGTCAGTTTATGGACTTTGTTTACAATTTAATGAATGAATGTGTTAATCAATTCACAGCAATATAGAAGGGTAAATATAGGTTAACATCTTTGGCATGCTGTTTATGGTTCATTTATGCTTTGCGTAAAACAGTCTCTATTGCTGTATCGAATAGCCTTGTATGTTAAGTCTTGCACGTCGACACGAGCAATGCTAAGTGCGCTAAACCGCGGAGGTAGGATATCACAGAGAGGTGATACCGCACCGGCAGAGGAGCTGCGGTGCTCGATACCGCAGGTGAAGGAATTAGCATTGGGCAGGAATTGCGTGTCGCATTGTTTGCGGCAATGCAATAAGGTTGGAGATATCGCGGGTCTGAGAAAGTGCGTGCCGCTGGAAAGGATCGCGCGGCGGTATAAAGGAATATCCTGCGGCTAGAAGAGCTGCGAGGCGAGGAAATCGCGCGATGCGAGTAGGAGAACGTGTGACGCGCAGAGGAGAGACCATAGCTAGGAGAGCTATGACCCACCCGTGGGATTGCCACAGAACCCGGTCCAATATGCTTGAGTCCTTGGCAAACCCATTAGAGTCACTTCGGGTGAGACTTCAGGCCGCTTTGTGGTCTGTCGCCGAAAGGGCCAGTGATCTAGGGGTGTTGTTGGTTGGTTATAGTAAACCTGGGTCTGCCCATAGCAGCCAACACCATAACATGATTTCTCTTAGAGAACTGATAACACGAAAGGTAATTTATCCCAGGTTGTTGTTTAATTATGATCTTTACATAACTACTTACACAAATTAAGTTCTGTGATCTCCGCTTATATGTAACCTTTCTCTAGAAACCTTGCTCAAGTTACAATATAATTTTTTCAGCTTCATTCTTTGACTGATCCAAAGAATTCATTGTTGAAATCAAGTCATCTCTTGTCTCCATGCTGAACTTCTTTGAAAAAGAATCCAACGTTGAATCTGATATCCCTCTCAAATGCATGGAATTTTCATTTAGAGGTTCAATATGACATGAAACATAATACAAAATGGATATTGATGATTTTCTTGAATCATAAATGCAGTTCTCACCTTCAAGCTTGGGCTGATTATAAGAAAGAGAATCCATTGTTGAATTTGTTATTTTTCTTAAGGTAAGCTCAGGATTACCATGTTCAGTGTTAGACTCACTGGGAATAGACTCCAGAGTTGGACATAGTATATTTCTGAGAGGGATGCTTGACTCATTAGAAACATAATCATAATTTGAATATTGAATATTTTTGAAGCTATCATAGCCCTTCTCATTGTTTTGTTCATGCTTACTTGAAGCCAAAGCAGATGTTGGCATATGATCTGATATTCGCATTGATCCATTCCTTGAACTACAATTAGAATCCATAGCTTCAACATCGACCTTAGTCAAAACCAAAGTCGACACTTGTTTCAGCTGTTTGCTCAGCCGATCTAGAAGAGAATCCAATACTAAATTCGACAACTTCTGTATGCTATGAATTGGGTATGAAGAAGAATCTGATGTTGGTATTGAATCAGATCCCCCTGTCTTGCCGGAAGTTGGTTTCTCGAATTCAACCTCAAGCTGATCAAGAACATTACCTAACATTGAATTTGACTCCTCTATTAACATTTTCCTAGGATTTTCAGCTCTGGCCTCTAGGATGTCAGCATGCTCACTTTTATTTAAGCACTTTGCATTATTATTTTCCTAAAGATACAAACTAGATTCCCAAGGAGAAACAACCATCCAATGTTCCAACCATTTCCATCCATAATTGCAATGGTCTGGATCATACTCAATACATAGAGAATCTGTCTTTGGTATAGTTCTTAAAAGCTTCAAAAAGACAAAGAAAGGTGTAGAATTAAATATCAATGCTATGCATTAGCACTTTTATGCATGTTGGGCTTCATGGTTTGCTAAAACTGGAAAGTATTGGTTCAGAAACTCAAGTTCCAAGTTTTACCTGATTAGCAAATCCATTTGAGAACAACTTCTCTGACTAAAAAGTATGATTGTTCATTGAATCATTTGAACCATTTCTCCCTTGAAACCATCCAAAAGAATCTATCAAAAATTGAATAAGAATGGATACAACGCTATGTACAAGTTTTAAAGTCACATACAAGCTTATGCATAGTATTTTCCTAGTTCAAGTCAAAACAAAATGGTTATATATCATTACCAAACCACTTCCTTTTGAACCATTATGTCGTCGTATGTACCGCTGTATAGCCAATCATTCTTATGATGACTAAAGTCGATGAGCATGAACTAATACTTGCAATCTAACAATTGATCGTAGACAGTGCAAAGTTTCTGCAGCCTGCTTTCTGACTTAAGTGTCCCCGAACATGGGCTTGTAAACATACTATGCATTTAAGGCGACATATTTCTCTACAGGCCTGCAAAAAAATTAAAAATCGCAATTTGCGAGCTCAAGCCTTGCCAAAATTGCCTTAAAACGCATAAATGTATACAATATAGTTATCTATTGTTATTAAGCCTATAACATAAAAAGTAATATAGAAAAGAAAAGGAAGTTCATCAATTTAAATAATTGTGTTCTCACAGATAAAAAGGTAAGAAGCTCAATTACAAAAATACTAAAAACTAGTGAAAGGGGAATATTCAGATCGTAAAAGTGACAGTATAAATACCAAATAGGCTTTGATAGCTACTTGGATATCAATCACTGCAGAAACTTCTATGCTTCTATCTGTGTTTACATGTGTTTTTGTGGCTTCAGATGTCACTACAGTTTCTGTAATCTCAAATGGTTTATCCATAAAAGCTAAGAGAGTATCCTTTCCCGTGCTTGCATGCATTATCTGTTTGTTCTGATCACAAACAGATCCCTTTTCATCTTTATCTTTACTTTGGGATGATTGTTCAATTTCCACAGTGGTCAACACCCTGTGTTGTGCAGATCTTTTCCTAAAACTCCATCTTTGCTTCTCCTTTGAAGTTTTCTCCTAGTTGTACATGAGAAAAAAGCCATAAATTAGATTTCTTCAACGAAATTGAATTGAAGTCGAAATAAATACTAGAAGATAAACAAACCCACAATATGCTTTCATCAAGGATATCCAGATTAATAGCCACGGTGTTTTAGTCTTTGATAATTCTCAAACACCATCCAAGTTTCAATTATAGATTAGTTGAAATGGGTATAGAGTCTGGATGCACCCCTTCTAATACTGCTCTGGAAATGATGATAAGTGGACTTTTATCATTTGCTTTGAGACACGTGTGTTTCTAAGGTGGAAATATATGCTTTTGTTGGTAACTTGTGCTCAAGATTCAAGAAAAATAAGTAAAATAGGATATCTTGTGTTGAAGATTAGGACAACTAGGTAAAACATAACATGATGGGTTAACCTTTTTTTCCCTTCAATATGTAATATGCACATAACACTCCATATGTCAGTACATGCTATCTCATAGCTAAGAGCTAGTATGCTGATATGAGAATCAAAGTACATTCCAATTTCCACCCAGATATGACAGATGACCTAGGTAATACTCAAATTTGTAAATACTCCGTATAATTTAGCAAGTGATAGGCAACATCAACTCGTTTTCCCAAGGAAGCAATTCATTATCTAAGGCCGAATAGATAAGGCCATATTATGTATCCCATATTGCTGAAAAATAAGATTTATGGACAGGTTAGAATATACTTCATAACTTAATGAAATTTCCTTAGTTCAAATGTGGGGATTCTAAAACAAAACCATTTAGTACTACATCTATCAACAATTTAAGTAGGATCAACAATATTATTTCTATGAATTGTTAACAGACTTTATCAATACAAGAAAATGCATCAACTGAGAGGTAATAGACTCAAGAACCCCCCAGATATTTTTATAGGACCACAACACTTGGGCCAAAATCACTACAATTCCTTGTTGCTACCAAAATAAAGGACATGCTATCTTATCCTACATCTGCAAAAATATGAGAACACATTTTTATATTTAGTATCCAAATTTGAAACAAATTTGAGCTTTGTTTTATAAATGTCTTTTTTTAAACCAAAATCATAGAACTGAATTAGCAAAGTTAAGTATGTTTATGATGAGGTCAAGAAGTCTCCAAAAGAGAATTGTCCAAGGAAAATAGGGTTATTAACTTATTGTAGATTGACAAAAATAGTCCATGGGGTTTCTTTGATAGTGCTAGTCAACGAAACCTGGTGAGATGTGGTGTTGGGTGTAGTCTGTTTACCTCAAATGCTATCACTTTCCCTTTCAAACATGGCCTAGGAATGCACTCAATCCACTGGGAAGAGCCAAAATCTCTGGCTCCTCTACTCAGAATTTATTTGGAGAAGGGGATGGAAGGTGTCTAGGCCTCTAGGTCTTTGGGGATTCTGAGCTGAAGATTGATTGGGAAAAAGGAAATCAGAAATGCATAACTTATTCCTACATCCAGTTCTTGATCAGATCAATCTCCTGATGGGTAGATTCTGTATTTTACCTTTCATCCATGTTTATAGGGAACAAAAAACACAATCATACATGATTTCAAAGAAAAAAATGAATTTTCTGAAGAAGTATTTGTAATGTCCCCATTCAAATAATTGCATAGCAGGAAAATTCCATCAATCCTACTAGTTCCCTAGGTTGGGTGGAAACATTGGGAAGTTAATAAGGGAGATAATAAATGGTGCTTATACATTAGAAGGAATAAATATTTATTTAATGGAGTTAATTAAATTAATTCAAGTGAAAAATGAAATGGCTATGGAGAATGGAGACACATGGAGCCCACTCAAGCTAGAATTCCTATGTTAAATGGCATCCTCCTCTTGCAATATCGAATCTATGGGAAGCCTAATATTTTTGGATGGATTATCAAGTTAATATAATTTTCCATATACTTCATAGGTCAAATTTGGAATGAATTGTAACTTACATGGGGAGAGGAAGAGCCAAATGGGAGTTTCATGGACACTTGGCTAGATTCCCCTTACATTTATGACATCTATGACACCAATGATGGAGATTCTAAGACAGTTATGACACAAGTCAGATATAAAGGCTGACATATGAAATATATGACATGTCAGGCCTGAATAGAGAATCTTATAGGGTGCACATGGGAGCTGGAGAAGGCCAAGAGGCTCCTACACGAATTTGGGAGAAGAGGGAAGGTGAAGAGATATGCCACATGGCATAACATGAGTAGCCACACCAATTCGACTTGGATTTGGTTTATGGATGTATTTGGAAACTTAGAAGACCAATTTTTCTTATAAAATGTAGGGATCAGCCATGAGAAGGGCATTTCGATCATATGTGAAAATTGTTATTTTTGAAGAGAGAGAGCTAGTGGATGACTAGTTCATACCTTAGCCAATTTCGAGGGTGAAACATTCTCATCGTAGTTGGTGTTTGGAGAGGACACTCAGGTATTTCAAGGAGATTCAATGGATTCATAATTTACAGGTTCAAGATACATCAGCTCATGAACATATCAAGTTTATCTTTTTCTTTCTTTCATCTCAAGTTTTCTCACCATATTTCAGCTCTATGGAGTGAGGCGCACTTGGTGAGCTATTCATATATTTGAGGGAGATTCTATTGCTCCAGTATTTTGTATTATGATGTAAATTATATTATATTTAATTTAAAAAATCTCTCAGTTTTAAATTCCAATAAATCTCATGTATTATTGCTCAATAATGAAGAAACAATGCCATTTCCCCACTACCTTGTTGTAAACTCTTGTAATCTTGATGGATTCAAATTTATGTATAAAATATTGATCATTTATGAAAGAATGGACTATAATTAAAGTATATTATGGGTTTCATGTTCAGAAACTGATAATTGGTGGCCATTGGGTTGAATTTCATAGCAATTGGAGCAAACTACACCTCATTTCCCCAAGGGTCCAAAACTAGTTTTATTTTTTTATTTTTTATATATGATTGAAAGAAGTGATAAAAGCCATGGGAGGTCGATTGGTTATGGATATGAGTCTCCTATAATGTATTATAAACATACCCTACTTTAATTTAATAATTCAGGTGGGTTTCTGCACATTTGGGAAGCCATTTCTACCACTTACTTCAGGGGGATTTGAGCCCAAAATTGCCAGTAAAATCATCTATCTTGTTCAGAATTTAGTACATACTTTTAGAAGTGAATATAGGGCCATAATACATCCATGAACATAATAATTAATTTAATATATCATTCATACACCTTCTCTGAATATTTTCGAGCAATTGGGCTGATTTGGAGACTAAGACACTAAACCTAGTCAAGAACCAAAATTGTGAAAAAATTGGAAAATTGGGCATTTTGGTAAAAATTTAAAAAGGGACATTACAAGTGGTATCAGAGAATGGTCTTGGAACTTGATGGTGTCAACAAGGATTCAAATCAATAAACCATCACCCTTATAATTTGAATTGGAAGGTGCTTGACTTGTAGAAGAAGAACTAGAAGAAAAAAGGTACCTTCGACTAAAGCTATGGCTCACAAGGGAGAAGACTACACTAAGAAGAAAATGGAGTATCTCAAGCTTATAAAACCCCCATTTGAATAAATATCCAACAAAATGACCCAAAATATGGTAGACATGACCCAACAGATAGCAAAAGGATTCGAATTGATATCCAGTCAAATGGGAAGCAAAGGGATAATAGGAGATAGTGGTAGTTCACAATCAACAGAAAAGAAGACAATGGGTGAGAAAATTTTCTCATGAAGAGGACCTCATAATAGAACCCATGAATTTCAGAGCACACCAAGGACTAATGCACCTAAATTTATTATTCCCAAAGAAGAGACTAACATGCAATTTGAAATTGATACAATAACAAAAGAATGGGCTAAATTGGATGAAGAGTGTAGGAGAAGTATAACATTTGAGTAGTACTTGACCATGGACAACAAAATAAAAAAGAAAAAAGGACAATAAGTCTCTACACCAAAGAAAATAATTGAATTGTGCCATAGGTAAAGTGCCACTTCCTACTTTTTATGGTTTATCTCAAAGTTCTGCTAAAACTTGGGTGCACAAATTCTATGTGTATTTTCAGCTGAATCCAATGGTGGAAGAAGATGCTTTAAAAATGGCTAATTTGCACTTGGATGGAGATGCCAATGAATGGCAGTTCCATGGAATGAAAAACTTGGGTCATGATCATGTTAAAACATATGGGGAATTTGTTGACAAGGTATTAGAAAGGTTTGAGCAAAAATATCCAGAATTGTCTTTCAAAGAACTAGCACAATTGAAGCAGGTAGGGATTCCTATTGAGTATATGTTGGAATTACAAAGATTATCATTTAAGGTGACTAATGTATCTATGGGAAGGTTAGTATTTTTTTTCAATGAAGGTTTGGTAGAGCCCTTAAAAGGTTTGGTCAAATCCCACAAGCCTACTAACTTAAATGATGCAATGATCTTGACTAGAGATCTTCAAAATGTGCTTCCGAGAATAAGATTTCCTCCCAAGCCTAACTTCAGATTTGAAAGAAAGCCTTGGAAAAAGGAAGCATCTGATAATAATTTTTGGAAAAGAGATACATATGAAAATAATAATAAATAAGGACAAAACAGGGATGAACTTGGAAGGAAAAAATTGTGCTTCACATGCTTCCAACCATGGACATCGGGGCATAAATGTGCTAAAGGAAAACCTCAATACATAGAAGTATTTTCTGATAATGACAAGTATGAAGGGGGTATGGATGAATAAGGGAAAATTTCAGATCAATATGAGGAATATGAGACAACAGATGAAGAAGAAAAACAAGAAGAAAATCAGTCTTCACCGGACAAAGCAAGAATGGCAGTACTTTCAGCAGTGCCTCGCTATCACACTATTCGATTCAAGGGTGTGGTATTGGGACAAAGGGATTCCATTTTTGTAGATGGAGGAGATACACATAATTTAATTGATGCATAAATGGTGGAGAAAATAAATATACCAAATGAACCATTCGATGGCTTCACAGTTGTCATTCCAGATCACAACACATGGCTTCCAAAGCTGCAAGTCACCAAAGGTAACTATACTTTTGTTGATTTTTTTTATGTGGTTGATGTTGTTTATACTAATTTAGTATTGGGAGTGCAATGGTTGTATTATATAGGATATCATTCAGTAAATTATCAAATTCCTGAAATGAAATTTCAAGATTCAATAGGTGTACTAAGGGTTGTGAGAGGGCAGCACACTTACCCAAAACAGGTAGTAAATTGCAATAGTATGAGATCTATATTGAGGAATGGTGATATATAATGGGCTGTTGAATGCCATATCACCTCTCCCAAAACAAAAATCTGAGTTTTTAAATACCCAAAGGAAATAGAGACACTTTTGCACAAATATGAAAAAGTTTTCAGAGATCTTCCACATGGTAGACCACCTGATAGGGGGGTTGAGCATAACATTGTTTTGGAGGAGGGTACTTCACCCATTAGGATACCAACTTATAGACATCCCAAAAATTTCATATATGAGATTGAGAATTCCATTCAAGAACTCTTAGATTTGGGACTCATTAGACCAAGATCTATCCTTTATGCTTCTTCAGTAGTGTTGGTAAAGGAAAAAGATGGAACTTCGAGGATGCATATAGACTTTAGAGATTTGAACAAGAAGACCATAAATAATAGATATCCTATTACTAGGATTTATGAGCTCATGGATGAGCTATTTGGAGCTAATTGATTTTCCAAAATTTACCTTAGATCTGGTTATCACCGAATTCGGATGAAGGAGGAAGATGTGCAAACGACTGCTTTTCGATGTCATTATGGTCACTTTGAGTTTCTTGTTATGCCATTTGGGTTGACTAATGCTCCGAATACATTTAAAGCATGTATGAGTAGAATATTTTTCAAGCAGCTTAGAAGGTTTGTTTTAGTCTTCTTTGGTGATATTCACATTTACAGTAAAACTTGGGAAGAGCACTTGCAACACCTAGAGATTGTGTTGAAAACTTTGTAAGAAGAGACTTTGTATGCTAAGATGTCTAAATGTGAATTTGGGATGAAATAACTATTATACCTTGGGCACATTATTGGTCAATATGGATTGAAAGTGCACATGGAAAATATCGGGGCTATCTTAGAATGGCCATCACCAATAAACATCACAGAATTAAGAGGCTTCATTGAAATATGTACATACAACAGGAAGTTTGTGAAAGGGTTCTCCAAGTTGACTTCTCCACTCACTGATTTGAATAAGAAGGATTATTTCAAGTGGAATGAAGAGGCTGAAAGGTCCTTCCAAAAAATGAAACAGGTAGTGAGTAGTTGTCCCATACTTGCATTACCTGATTTTTCTAAGCCTTTTGTTATTGAATGTGATGCCTAAGGTGGAGGAGTAGGGGTTATCCTAAAGCAAGGCCAATACCCTATAGCCTTTGAGAGAAGAAATTTTCAGACTCATGAAAATATTTACTCCATATATGACAAAGATATGTTGGCCATCATGCATGCCTTGGCCAAATTCCGACAATACTTAGTAGGCAACAAGTTTGTGGTGAAAACTGACCACAATAGTCTAAGACACTTCCTTACCCAAAATGATCTAAATGAAAGGAAACAAAAGTGGGTAAGAAAGATCCAAGCTGATGATTTTTATATTGAATATGTGAAAGGAAAGAATAACATTGTAGTAGATGCATTATCTTGAAGACCTTCTTTTTCTCTCATGGACATTGCTAAAAATTGGAAAGACATGCTACTAGTTGAATATGCCAAAGATAATTTTGCTCGTGATGTATTAGATGGACTCATGGGAGATGATAAATACAGAAATTTGAATGGGATTATATAATACAAGGGAATAATTTATTTGGTTCAATATTCATATCTTAAGTACAAAGTTTTGCAGGAAGCACATGATTCCCCACTAGTAGGTCATCCGGGGATCTTCAAAACCTATAGGAAACTAAGGAAAATATTCTATTGGAAGGGGCTCAAGGAAGATGTTCAGAATTATGTGAATGGATTTAAGGTATGTAAACAAAAAAAATTAGAACTCACATACCCAACTAGTTTATTACAACCATTGCCCATTCCAGAGCAAAAATGGGACAATATATCGATGGATTTCATCACTAGTTTTCCCACATATTTGGGAAAGGATTGCATATATGTGGTAGTGGATAGATTTACTAAGTTTTCTCATTTGTTTGATGTTACATCCTATTTTAGTGATGCACAATTTTTTGACCTTTTTTTCAAAGAAATCTTCATATTGCATGGGCTCCCCAAGAGCATTGTGAGTGATAGAGATGGAAGATTCATGAGTGCTTTTTGGCAAGAACTTTTCAGATTGGTGGGAACTTAGTTGAATCCAAGTACAAGATACCATCCCAAAAATTATGGAAAAATAGAGAGGGTGAATAAATGGTTGGAAGGGTACCTCCTAAACTATGTGGGAGAATAGCAACAATCTTGGACAAAATGGCTACACTTTGGTGATTTTTTCTACAACACCACCTTTCACACGTCAACAGGGATGTCTCCTTTCATAGAATTATATGGTTATTATGCAAATACATTTTCTGATATGATATTTGGTGATAGTATAGCTCCAAAATTTAAATATTGGGTGGAATAAAGCCAATAAATTTTAAAGCTTTTAAAATACAATTTGCAGGTTGCCCAAAATTAACGAAAACAATATGCAGATAAACATAGAGAGGAAAGGACCTTTCAGGTTGATGTAATGGAGCAGAAAAGCGAAAGCCAAGATACTATGGGCCCTACAAGGTAATCTGGAAGATTGGAGAAGTAGCATATGAGTTGGAACTTCCGGAAGGGAGTAAAATTCATAATGTATTTCATGTTTCTTGTATCAAGAAATATATAGGTCAGAAAATTGTCATTTCAGATACACTCCCTCCTTTGGGTGATGAAGGACAGCTCACACTTATTCCGGAAAAGGTTTTGAAGACAAGGGAGAGAAGATTGAGGAGCAGAACAATCAAAGAATACTTGGTGCAATGGAAGGATCTACCAAGTGAAGATGCCACATGGGAAGAGGAGAATATTTTGCAGCATCCAAATCTGAAATTTCATGAGGACAAGCAATATTGGGTCGGGAGGACTGTAATGTCCCCATTCAAATAATTGTATAGCAGGAAAATTCCATCAATCCTACTAGTTCCCTAGGTTGGGTGGAAACATTGGGAAGTTAATAAGGGAGCTAATAAATGGTGTTTAGACATTAGAAGGAATAAATATTTATTTAATGGATTTAATTAAATGAATGCAAGTGAAAAATGAAATGTCTATGGATAATGGAGACACATGGAGACTATGGGGCCCACTCAAGCTAGAATTCCTATGTTAAATGGCATCCTCCTCTTGCAATCTCGAATCTATGGGAATCCTAATGTTTTTATATGGATTATAAGGTTAATATAATTGTCTATATACTTCATAGGTTGAATTTTGGATGAATTGTAACTTACATGGGGAGAGGAAGAGCCAAATGGGAGTTTCATGGACACTTGGCTAGATTCCCCTTACATTTATGACATCTATGACACCAATGATGGAGATTCTAAGACAATTATGACACAATTCAGATATAAAGGAAGACATATGACATATATGACCTGTAATTACTGAATAGAGCATTTTATAGGGCGTTCATGGGAGTTGGAGAAGGCCAAGAGGCTCCTACTCGAATTTGGGAGAAAAAGGAAGGTGAAGAGAGAGGCCACATGGCATAGCATGAGCAGCCACACCAATTCGACTTGGATTTGGTTTATGGATGGATTTGGAACTTAGAAGACCAATAATGTTTATAAAATTCAGGGATCATACATGAGAAGGTAATTTTTATCATTTGTAAAAAAATTTATTATGAAGAGAGAGAGCTAGTGGATGACTAGTTCATGCCTTAGCCAATTTCGAGGGTGAAAGATTCCCATCCTAGTTGGTGTTTGGAGAGGCCACTTAGGTATTTCAAGGAGATTCAATGTAGTCATAAATTACAGGTGCATGCTACAGAATATCGTGGACATATCAATTTCAGCTTGTTTTTCCTTTCATCTCAAGTTTTCTCACCATATTTCAGCTCTATGGAGTGAGGCGCACTTGGTGAGCTATTCATCTCTTTGAGGGAGATTATCTTGCTCCAGTATTTTGTATTCTGATTTAAACTATGTTTTATTTAATTTCATAAATATATCAGGTCTAAAGGCAAATAAATCTCATTTGTTATTGCTCAATAATGAAGAAACGGTGCCATTTCCCCACTACCTTGTTGTAAACTCTTGTAATATTGATGGATTCGAATGGATGTATAAAATATTGATGATTTATGAATGAATGGACTATAATTAAAATATATTATTGGTTTCATGTTCAGTAATTGAGAATTTGTGGCCATTGGGTCGAATTTCATAGCAATTGGAGCAAACTACACCTCATTTCCCCAAAGGTCCAAAACTAGTTTTTTTTATATCTAATTGAAATAAGTGATAACAACCATGGGAGGTCGATTGTTTATGCATATTAGTCTTTGATAATTTATTCTACATATCCCCTACTTCAATTTAATAATTAGAGTGGGATTCTACACATTTGGGAATCCATTTCTACCACTTACCTCAGGGGGGGCTTGCGCCCAAAATTGCCAGTAAAATCATTTATATTGTTCAGAATTTAGTACATAATTTCAAAAGTGATTGGAGGGCCAAAATACATCCCTGAACATAATAATTAAGTTATTATATCATTCGTACACCTTCTCTTAATATTTGGGAGTAATTGGGTTGATTTGGAGATGAAGACACTAGTTCATGGCATTTCATATTGTGAGATGAAGACACTAATGGTCTGGGTTATATTCCTGATGTGATAGATTGTTTCCTTTTAATGGCTCTGAATCTTCGAGCTAGTTTTTGAATTTATGGAATTTTACAGAGGCTCTTGGTGGGAATTTAACTTTTGATTAAATGAAGTTATTTGCTTAGAGACTAACTCATCTTGGAGGAGGAATACTGAGCATTAAACCCTTGATGGCATAGGGACACTTGGTTTCTTGCATGGAGGCTAGTACTAAATTTTTTAAAACTCAAATTCGTACTCAGAATTTGTCAAAGGTCCACTAGAACTTGGCTTGTTCCACCAGAACTTAGTTCTACATTGGACTAGCTGGAATTTTATGAATCAGTTCACTAAAATGTACATAACAATTAAAATTTTAATGAAAAAATATACTTAATTGGGATTCATTTTCTTGGGTTTCCATTAGAATTGAGCTGAAGAGAAGTTTATATTCACTGTTATAAATTAATATCTCTGATTTAGTGCTAACACTGAAAAGTCACAAGAAATAGATCCAAAGAACCTCAAGGTTGAAGTGAAATATCTGAGTTTGTAATGAAAGCCAGAGATATATGACAGGAAACTCTTCAATGGGATTCAGGAGAACGAGGGAAGAATCGATGTGGAGTTAGGTGATCATACTACTTATCCCATGAGTGGAATGGCCTCCATTTCCTACTAGATGCCATCAAATATTCAATACAGAGTTGGATTTGAAGGATAGTGTTCCACTATCAATGATTGTAGTCTAGAAAGTTTGAAAACTTTGGCTAGAGGTGTGTAAGATGGTGGCCTTTCTAGGTTGTTTTTTTCTCCTACGATACTTGTACATAAAAAGGGAAGCTAAGTGCGCCTTCTCATTTTGAGGCATATGAAAAGCATGCGCAATAGTATTCCATGAAGGTAGGTTCAATCTTTCAAAGCCTATTGTGGAATTAGTGGTTGATTCCAAACATGCCAATGATGTAACCTAAACCGTGGGAAAGAGTTGTTGAGGTGACAGTGGGAATCTTTTTTGAGTTACATAAATCATCACCTTGGTGCTTGGGATTTACACTTTTGTGGGTGCTAGATATTGTTGTAAAAGTAACTAATACATAATCCAAGAAATAACAGAAGAAATAAGCACAGAATGGTACGGAGATATTTTAGAGAAGCTCTAAAGGATTGTAACCCTTAAATATCAATTGGGTTTGAAAAAGACTACATGCAAAAAAAATTGCTTAAAAATTTTAAAGGCAAAAGTCATCAAAGCAATGTAATATTTGATAGCCCTCTGGTGGAGCTTATAAAAATACAAAATTTTATCCCAATACTAGCTGTTGTACAACCCTGAAGCAGTGCTACCTTATGGCATTTCAAAGATTCATTGACATGATAAATGAGAATTTGAAAAGGAATTTACTCCTGCGAACATGGATGGGGCTCCCAGAGGCCTCAAATAAAGGGGAAATTTTGAAAGTAGAAAATAAGGAAAGATTATTTAGTGTTCTATTTGCATAATAATAAACATGAAAACAACATGGAAAAAGACAAAGCTAGAGAGGAAGTGGGTTAAAGAGAAATATTGGATTGATTTTATTACAAAATTGTGGAGGCAAAAATATCGTCTTATTTGAACCCTTCTTTTGTTGTCATTTCTTCAAAAGATAGTTGGAGAGAAAATTTTAAGGCTCCGAAGGTGACCAAACTTTCATAATTGTTTCTTTTATGTGAACCTGGTGGCTACAACATCAACTTGGCTTATCAAATCATTAATTTATCCACAAAGGGAACCTGTAGAGGTATTTTCACTTTTATTGCAATCAACTCATCTATAATTCCAGGGAGATTAACATACTATTCTCTAGCTATAGTGTCACACCTCACATTATCCACATTGAAATCAATCAGCTACTTCTTTATTTCAACCTTTGAAACTTGAGTAAGGTTGTTGAATTTTGCTAGGAAGAACCTATGTAAAATGAACCTTGGGAGATAGCAGGGTTTACCTTTATATCCATATACTAGAGTGTAGGTATATTGTTCATCATAAAAATATTAACTTGTTTCATCTTTGAAATATCTTGGCTTTAGTATTAGGTGGTCTAGCTCTTTTCCAATGAACAGTCTCCCAAATCTACTTACAATTACAAATGCATCTTAAACCTTATAGAAATGAAATGGGGCCATATGTCTCCATAAAAATGGATACCATAACTGGAGTAAATACCTGACATTGGCTAGGGTCTATATTAGGATTTATGGGTAGCTTCTCAAATATGTTGCAGAAAATCAAGGTAAAAACCAGATAAGAAATGAAATCTCTTCTTGTATTTTTGAAATGTGCCATTCGATGTGATACATATTATTGAGCCTCAATCAAAATTTTCTCCCTACACTAGGTGTAATAAATAATATATGTGACATACCTTGGCATCACCACTGTAGAATTTTGTTCAACAATTCGACCAAGATTAGCCTCCTCGTGGAATATTTTTTCCTCATTTGACATTTTTAGATAGAAATTATTGACTTCTTTGAATCTATTGTTTCTGTAATTATTCACCTTGATTACCTTCACCATCGGGTTCCAATTGCTCAGTGAATTTCCAGCTTTTTTATTTCGGTTTGGGCCATTTTCTCCTTGAAGGATGGGCCTGTGCATTGATACATGCATCCTATAGATGTCATGTTTGTTGATAGATTCAACATTTGACATTGGAAAGTTTTATTCACGTAATCCAAAACCTAATTCCATTTATATTATTCTCGATTCAGAATTATTTTGTTGGGAGGGCCCTTACTGCGTCTATCTCAACATAGATACAAACTAAGTGCACAAACCTGATATAGCTCTCTCAACATAGATACGAGCTAAGTGAATAAACTTGATATAGCTCTCTCAAAATATGTTTTATATAGCTTCCCAAATTATTTTCAATATCCTCAATGTAAGTTTTAAACTCGTGTAGAGAAGCAAAGCATACAGATTATTTTAAGAAAAATAGAGATCACAACACATCATTCACACATAAACACAGAGACTTACCCTGGAAACCCTTAACCGGGAACACCAAAAAACCTTGGAACCACACCTCCTATTTTCTCTTCATTACATTATGAATTCTCACAATACAAAATATAGGTATTCAGCAGCATCGAAATACCCTAATCCGTTAACCCGGATTAGAAAAAGACTCCAATCCTTTAACCGATATTAAGTTACATATTTTTAGACAAATTCTAAAAGTAGCCACAAACAATTATAAATAGCCAAAAAAAAATTGCTCACAATGCTCGCATCGGAAATGGCCTCCGGCTTGTTTCCATGAAGGTGCTTTTGGGATCGTTGAGCTACAGCATTGACATGCGCACCTCCCCTCCATATGCACATGCAAAGAATATAACATATACCCAGCACTCAAGAATTGATAAATGCCATAAATGTAATGGTATATTTGCGAGTTGAACTCAAGATGGAATTTTAGTGATTGCCAAAGTGTCAGGGTCAAAAAATGGAAATCGTGGAGTAATAAAAATTCTCACTCTTCCCCAAAACAAGGAACCCTCAAACACTTTCTGATAATCAGCATGATTGAAAAACAAAACAATAAAGAAACCCATAGGACATACTGGCATTGTTACCCTCATTTTGCATGGGTACACATAGTACCGTGCAAAGAATAAAATGACAATGATTCATAAATGTCAAAAACATTACTTGAGATCACTTGAGATTAGCACATTGCGGTGAAACATTAATCCTTCAAACATGATTGTAATAAAAACAAATATCAAATCAATTCCAATCTTGTATCATTTGTAAGTGTCAAGTGCTGATATAAATTTTCTGAGTGTCAAAAGTATACACAACAATCATTTCTAGCTCTATACAAGTCCTATTTTCGCTTGAAAATAAAGATATTTCTGAATTGAGGTTTTTTACAGTCATTTTTTCCAAGCTTTAGCATCATTATATAGTGTGTTGATGACTTAAAATTACAGCAGTACCCTCTTATTGCAATATGGTGTAAACAATGGTTATTTTTCTTGAATATCATTGTATTCTCATTTAAGGATTGGTCTCCATGTCCTCTTATCATGGGTCTCTTAATAGAGTATGATTAAATATCAAACCTTAAACAAACATCAACACCAAAATCATAGTACTTCAGCATTCATAAATTCTTATTGTTCGTCAACTCTAGCTGGGGAAGTGTGGATAACGTCTCAAAGGAATTAAACATAAATGTAGTTTCCCAACAGTAGGCATCATTCTACAACCAGTGGTTAATAAACATCTATTCGATGAGGTTTTTGGCAGTTCTTTGTCTGACAGCTTGGGAAAGTTTTTGGTTTAGAGTGGGTAGGAATATTATAGTACCTAGGTTTTTCCAGAGTATGTCTCCATAAATGGAAAGTATGCTCTAATAGAATTAGGTCTGTTGATAAATTGTGTTAACAGAGTAAATGGTTGGTATTTTTATTAGAAAATAAAATTTATTAACATTAAGTAGGCTCCATTCATGTTATGTCCGTAAATAGGTGCAAGGAATTTGTTTATGTTGGTAGTAGAAAATCTGCACTATCTGATTTCAATTGTTAATGAAAATCGAAGTTCGAATGTTTTCCTTCTTAAGATTCAACAAACTAAACAGGGTTTGAAAACTTTGAATTAAGAAAATAGAATACTAATTATCCATTGTTAAGATTAAATATTGCGTAGTAAGAACTTGTACCTAGCCATCATACATATATTTGACTTATCGCCTATTATCCATTGACTTATCGCTTGGTACCTATGTCATAAGAGGTGAGATTGCTTGGTGAAGTGAGGAGATGTTATTTCCCGCACTAGGGTTTGGATCCTCTAAAAAGTGACATGTTTCCCCAAGTGGACCTATGTTCCTTGCAATATTGGCGTTTCCTAACCTTTTGTCCTTGTGGATACTCATTATCTTGATGGAAGAAGGAACTTTGCTCATCCCATGGTGGATAGGATCCATGTGAAGCACCAACTATTGGGTTGATCATCCTCTTTTGATTCTCCTTATTGCTCCACTTATACATGGCTCTAGGATGATCGTGCTTATATACTATATCCTTGGCATCCACACTAAGATAATTGTTATTGATAGGTCTCATATAGTGGTACACTTACGGTTTGTAGGGAATAGTAATTTTTGCAATCCTATTAAGTGAATTTCTTGAGTTTTGTTCAAAATTCCTAGAAAAGGTTTATGGATTTCATAACCTACTTGATCATATATTATAAAATTATACAATATATCATCCTTTTCTTACCATTAGATACTCAAAGTTGTGTATTGATCCTTTTTACCATTATAGAGGAATCTGTAAGTTAGGTTCCCAAATTCTTAAAGGGTGCTAGCTCAATGGAAGAGCGCATGCCTTACAAGCAGAAGGTTGGTGGTTTCATTCCTCCATTCCCTAAGGATATTATAATATCGGTTAAAAACAACTAAATTATTAACCAAAAAATAAGAGATAAGTGACCAAACAATGAGAGACAAGTGATTAAACAAAATGACCAAAATTCGTATATAAAATTACTACAAATGACTAAATTAGTGACCAAAAAATGAGAGATGCAAAACTAGGCATTAAAGAGGATGCAACACGTGGCGCTAATGATGAAACCAAACATGGCATTGATATGGTAGAAAAATAAGATGTGAAACTAGGCATTAAAAAGGACGCAACACGTGGCGTTATTATTAAGCCAAAAATGGCATTGATATGGTAGAAAAATAAGATGTTACTTTGGATGCAAAACATGGAACTACATTCAACCACGAGGAGGATAGAGAAGCCATGGTTCAAGATGATGGTACAAAGAGTGGGGATGAATCCCAATATAAGTATAGGGCACAGATATTGAGGCATACAACCATTAATGGGCACAGATCCCAAGGAAGAAATTTGTACAATCTATATTATTTTTGTCTTTTGTGCAGAAAGAGTTTCTCGATTTGCATGCCAAAGGAGACCTCAACAAAAGGTAGTTGATTTTATAATCATTTTTCTCAAAAGTTTGAAAGGATCGCAGTGGTGCTGTATTTTTTTGTTGGTGAATGATAGAAAACAAAAGTAGGTCCAGAAACCCATTTATGTAAGTGTTAAAGACTTAATAAGATTGGAATTCTCATTGTAAGTGGCCTAAATACATAGTCCAAGAGGGGTGAACTCCATTATCAGTCCTTTTCAATCAATTTCATGGTTTAATTTCTATTTATTTTCTTATGTGTCGATTTTTAAGAATTTAAATTTAAATTTTAAAGCTTGATTAAGATTTTTTAACATACAAGTTCACATGCAATTTTTAATGGTTAAAAAAGATCCTGTAATTTAAGATCACTATGAGTGGCCTGATAATGGTTTGAACCTAATATTAAACAATATATTGGTCATTAGTACATGAATCATATCATATTGGGGTCGAATTTCCCATCACATTACTCCAAAAAATTTCAGAACATTATATAAATGAAAGAAGGAGAGAAGAAGAATGGATGTTGTTCGGGTACACATGGTACTCCCAAAAGACCGAACACCTTGAGAAACCGCTTCACACAAATAGATCACAGATCAACACACTGATGTTTGTCATGTGGTTAAAACCCTCGAGAGGGAAACAGTCCACGGCCCTATCCAAATAGCTACTTGGAGCAATTTATTATGCAAAAGAAAGAAAGTTACATGAGCTTCTCATAATCGATCAACTAGCCAAGGACCCTCTATACTCTTTAAATAGAGATCATAGACCAATCAGGTGTTAATACATGGATCAATGGTAGGTATGATCTAAGAGAATTTGAACCGTAGGATCACTCTATGTCTAGAACATATCGTGACTGTCGGATTAGAATATTTACAAATACATACTAATGCATACTAAAGAAACAAATTTTTACCTAATGGATATATTACACAATTTGATATTAACTAACTCCTAAGTGTCTAAATATCCTAACATCCCCCCTTAAGAACAACTTGGGATAGGATTGAAGGATTTACAAAAGTGAAACTATTAGGAGAAGGAAGGGGGCATTAGAGCCTATCCCCCCTTAAGGACACATTCCTGAACTCCTAACATAGACCGAAGTTTAGAAAACTTCGCTTCTGTAAGAGACTTGGCGAAGATGTTTTCAACTTGATCATCTATAGGGCAATAGAGAACTTCAATAACACTATCATGGACAAGATTTCTGATGAAGTGCATGTGTAGCTCAATGTGTTTGCTGTGCTGATGTAGAACTGGATCTTTGGCAAGCTGGATGGCACTTTGATTGTCGCACCAAAGTGGAGTAGGATGCTGCTGCTTGAATCCAAACTCTGAAAGGATCTTTCAAAGCCATAAATATTCCTCACTGGCATTAACTGTGGCTCAATATTCTGCTTCTGCTGAAGAAATAGCAAGAGCTTGTTGTTTCTTACAAGCCCAAGTGACAGGTCCAGATCCCAGACTGAAAACATAACCTGCAGTAGACTTTTGATCATCAGGATTTTCGGCCCAATCTGAATCAGTGAAACCAACCAACAAAGGTTTCCCCCCTATACTGTAATGAATCCCAAACTAAATTGTACCTCGAATATATCAAAGTATTCTTTTTGCTGCTTTCCAGTGACTTTCATGAGGAGTTTGCATATAACGAGCAAGAAGACCAATGGCAAAGGAAAGGTCAGGACGGGAATGAGTCAAGTATAAAAGACTACCAACAAGTTGACGA
The DNA here is from genome assembly GCA_001517045.1 of Pseudotsuga menziesii. Taxonomy (NCBI): domain Eukaryota; kingdom Viridiplantae; phylum Streptophyta; class Pinopsida; order Pinales; family Pinaceae; genus Pseudotsuga; species Pseudotsuga menziesii. The sequence goes on along the minus strand of LPNX010327271.1, from coordinate 416,014 downwards.
TACAAGGTGGCATCTACTTCAGGGGAAGTACAAGTGGTAAAATTTTTGACTCCAGAATGGAAGGGAGAAGGGGCTGGTTTACAATCTTCCATGTGGAATCGATGAAGAAGGTCACAAGCATACTTAGACTAGGAAAGAAAGATTCCTTCTTTGGTTTGCAAGACTTGGAGACCAAGAAATAATGCAAATGTCCTAAGTCTGACATTTCAAAATTTTGCTGAAGACTGGATTTCACATGGGTTATAAGTTCAGGGTCACTACCAGTAAGGATAAGATCATCAACATAAATAACAAGTATGATGAGATGGTCTCCTACTTTCTTGGTATAGACATTGGGGTCAGAATGGCATCTAGAAAAACCAGTGTTAAGGAGAAAGCTATCCATTTTGGCATACCAAGCTCTAGGAGCTTGCTTAAGTCCATATAAGGATTTCTTAAGGAGACAAACAAGGCTAGAGTTATTCTAAACATATCCAGGAGGTTGTTCCATGTAAATTTTCTCATGTAAATCACCATGTAAGAAGGCAGACTTGACATCCTTTTGATGGACTTCCCAGTTATGTAAGGCTGCAAGAGAAAGAACAAGGCGGATAGAGTTCATTTTTGCTACAGGGGAAAAGGTTTCATTGTAGTCAATCCCTTCAACTTGGGAAAAACCTTTGGCAACTAACCTTGAATTAAGTCTTTGAACACTTCCATATGATGCATACTTAGTTCTATAGACCCATTTACATCTGACAAGTTTTCTTCCTTTTGGAAGAGGAACAAGATCCCAAGTATCGTTTACCATTAAGGAACGATATTCTTCATCCATAGTTGCATCCCAATCTGGATTTCTTGAAGCTTCTGTAAAAGTTTCTAGATCATGATTCTTGAAAACTTTAGCCAAAAGGGAAGAGACTCGCTGAAACTGAGAATGTGTTCGACGTTGATCTCTAGGATCACTGGCAAGAGCACCAGCTGCTTCACATGTTGAACAGACCCATCGAGGAGGCATTGGTGCTGGTGCAATTGGAGGAACATGAGTAGGCGGAGGTGGATTTTCATCCTCACTGTCATCATCAAAAACTAGAGTTGGAAACCTGTCAAGGAAGTTGGAAGAAGAAGAAGAAGAAGAAGGCACAATTGTTGAATTAGGCTCGTAGGCCAAAGATGGAACACCCGCCAAGTTAGGCTCGTAGGCCAAGATATTTTCATCAAATTTAACATATCTTCTAATGATTATATCATGTGAATGGGGCTGAAGAATTCTATAACCTTTTACATCTTCTGAATATCCAACAAATATGCACTTTTCACTTTTAGGCTGCAATGCTTTCCATTTTTCATCCAGAATGTGAGCCCATGCTTCACAACCAAACACACAAAAGTGACTTACATCTGGTTTAATTTTACTCCATGGTTCTTTCGGTGTTATACCTTGTAAAAATTTAGTGGGTGTGTGATTAACTATGTAATTTGCACAATTTATGGCCTCATCCCAATATTGAAGACTTAGTCCCTTAGATTGGATCATATAATTAGCCATTTCTTTTAAAGTAGGGTTCTTCCATTCAGCTACACCATTTTGTTATGGTGTATATGGAACAATGTTTTGTTGTTGGATTCCTTGTTCAGTGCAGAAAGTAGTGAACTTGTTGTTAACATATTCTCCTCCATTGTCAGATCTTAACTTAATAATTTGATGACCAGATTGTTTTTTAACAAGAGCCTTGTAGGCCAAGAACATGTTAAATACTTCGCTCTTAAGTTTTAGGAAGTAAACCCAAGTGCGTTTGGAGTAGTCATCAATGAAAGTTAAGAAATATTTGAAACCATAAAATGATGCAGATGGAAGAGGACCACACAAGTCACTATGCACAAGCTCCAAAGGAATTGAGGCGTGTCAAGAGGCACATTTGTCAAAACTGTCTCGATGATGTTTTTCGAGTACACAACCAGAACAAACACCATCCTTGTAATATACCGTCAGAAGACCAGTCACCATATTGTATTTACATAGTTGTTGCAATGAGTGATAATTCAAGTGACCAAATCGCTCATGCCAAAGTTTTCTCAAGTTATCACTATGAGCAACAAAAACTGAAGGAAAAGGTGATGACCCAAAGTTGTTAAATTTGTACAACCTGGTAATATCATCAACAGTTCCAGTAGTAAGGACATTTTGAGGATTTTTAAAATCCTTGATTACAACTTGGTGAGGTGTAAACGTCACAGTTTTACCTTCACTTGAATGAGTAATTTGATAGACTGATAACAAATTGCAGGAAATTTTTGGAACACATAGTACATCACTGAAATGACCATTTTATACTGGAACTGCTCCAGATCCTACAACACTTAGAGATCTATCATCACCAACAAATATTTGTTTGGTGTTACATTCATGCATAGTAGAAAACATGGCTTGATCCTTAGCCATATGATAAGATGATCCAGAATCAATGAGCCATTCATTTGAAGTAGAAGAAGAAGATGCAGTATAAGAGTAACAAAAAGCACAAAGTGCATGTCCATGAGAGTTAGATTATGAAGACAAATCTAGGCTGATGTGGTGCTTCCTCATTGCTGCTTCCAAGGCTGCCATCTTCTTGAAACACTTAGATTCATCATGATTATCTTTCCCACAAAAATTGCAATGATGCTTAGTCTTCTTTCCTTTTGGCTTGGATCCTTTGTCATGTTTTAAATAAGGATCTGACTGAGAGGGTTTGGGAACCTTGTTGTTTGGCTTATTATTGCGAGAATTCTATTTCTTGGGAGGCTTGGACTTTTCTTTCTGTTGGGACAATAAGGCTTTCCCAAATGTATATGCATTGTTAATTATTCCAAGATGAATGAGCTTATATTGCTCTCTAATTAAGGAATCAAAAAAGGATTCAAGACTAGGCTCTTGATAGCTAGCTGCGGTCAAGGATTCTTTCATGGAGTAGAATGTAGATAAAAAACAGAATATGCAGGTCCAAGTTTGGAAAGAATATGATAAATACATTGTTTGTCTTCTTTCTTAATCTTGCATTCTGCACATAAGAGTCTAAGAGTTTTATACTTAGATAAATAGTCTTGAATGCATGAAAAATCATTTGGATTAAAGGAAAGCAACTCATTCTCAAGTTGATGACCCTGAATTTCATTGTGTTTACCAAACACAGATTCCAACTTTTCCCAAGCTTTATCAGGTTCATCAATTCCATATATGTGGAATCGCAAATCAGTAGAGATTGACATACCAATCAATACACGGGATTCATCACATCTATTTTCCCATTTAATTTTCTTATCATCATCAATGGGTTCTGTTTTTTTTCCTGAGGTTATCCTGAAAAGTCCCCTACTTTGTAGAACATCCTCCATACGAGATTTCCATGAGAAATAGTTAGAACTTGTAAGTATTATATCACAAGGGGCGGCCATACTATAAAATAATGGCCAAAAAATAGAAACTAACTATCTGGTTGCAAAAAGCTCGAAAAAATATGCGGTTTTAAAAAAAACGACACTAAAAACTGATTCTAGATGATGAAGTTATGCTTGATCAAAGAAAATGTTGAAGATGTACCCAATAGTAACGTGACAGATATTAACTTGACCAACTAAAAAAAGGAACCCCCCTCTTCCAAGATCAACCTTTGACAATCACTTTACAATAAATTTGCTTTGAAGTGAATCACTTTTGTAGAATAAGTGAGGTTCATTTTTACAATAATGTTATTTTTAAATAGTGCGGCAATAAATTAAAAGACTTAAGTGACTCACTTTTTATTTTATTTTATTTTATTTATATCAGATGCACTTTTACAATAAAGTAACTTGAAAATAGAAATTGCATGCACTAAAAAGTAGCATAATAAGACTTGAATTCAAGACCTATTAAGGAATAAAACAATTTTGGATCAAGTGAGCTAAGTTTAAAATGTACGTAAAATAATGGAAAAATGAAGGGTTTTTTTATTTTTTATTTTTTATTTTTTACTATTCCCTCTCATTCTCCGTGCTTGCCTTTTTTTCTGCAAATCACAAGAAAAACTAAAAACAAAATAAAATAAAAAAATTTTCCACACAATGGGGTTAGATCTTGGTTAGCTTACCCGAAAAGTCTATGTTTTCACTGTTTCTGATTCGTCGCGATCGCGCAATGTGCACGACAAAGAGCATATGCAGTTAGGGAAGGCATCAGTTCGAGACTAAAACAAAAATATCTAATAATAAAACTGATAAGATATGAGATATTAAAAAAAACAAATCCGTCACTATAACATTATACCTTCAGATTTGCCGAAATTGGTGTTTCTGGAACAAATGAAAATGGTTTTCGGTGAAACAAAAACTATTTCCTAATGAAAATGGCACTCCGGATGCAATGGAACAACTCCCATAGGAAAAAAATGCATAGAAAATCTAAAACCAGAAACCCTTTCAAAGCTTCGGCAACACTGGTTCCAGATCTTGATCAAAACCGAAAGTGGCTCTTCATAAAAGATCTGATACCATGTTCAGGTACACAGGGTACTCCCAAAATACTGAACACCTTGAACAACTGCTTCACACAAATAGATCACAAATCAACACATCGATGTTTGTCACGTGGTTAAAACCCTCGAGAGGAAAACAGTCCACGGCGCCAGCCAAATAGCTACTTGGAGCAATTTATTATGCAAAAGAAAGAAAGTTACATGAGCTTCTCATAATCGATCAACTAGCCAAGGACCCTCTATGCTCTTTAAATAGATATCATAGACCAATCGGGTGTTAAGCCACGGATCAATGGTAGGTATGATCTAAGAGAAGTTGAACCGTCGGATCACTCTATGTCTAGAACATATCGTGACCATCAGATTAGAATATTTATGAATGCATACTAATGCATACTAAAGAAACACACTTTTACCTAATGGATATATTACACAAGTTGATCTTAACTAAATCCTAAGTGTCTAAATATCCTAACAGATGTCACTGATAAGAGGCCTCCAATCTCTTCAAGATGATCTAATAATGGAATTATAGATAAATAAACACCTGAAAACAACCATATTCAATGGATTCCATGACCCGAGAGACCAAAACATAAGAATCATTGGTTAAGGGGCACACTACCCAAAGCTCTAGTGGAGGCACAACACTCAATTACTGAGAGAATCTCTCAAACTCCAAAACACAAATGGTCAGAAGTTGGAAGAGGGGTGCACTCTCCTTCCTATATAAGAAATTTATCTTCATTCCCAAGCCACCTTGACCAATGCGCCCTCATGGATGAAAGGAGAAACTTGCTAACTTGCTTTCTTTTTCCTTGACCTAGTGTTTCAACATTTTTAAAAACTGTGCCCTAGTTGATTTTATCATAATTTCCTTATATCCTTTAGAAACTAATCCCTCCTTACTTTGAGTGACTTTCATTTTCTCTGCTTTAGAAACTACATCTCCAAAAGTTTCCTGCTTTTTGATCGACACAACCTTTTATGAAGTTTCCTCCTTTTTCCTAGCTTTTCTCTTATGACTGAATTGGAAGGCTCCATCTTTTTTTCTTGTGTGATTTTGGCATTTTCTTGATTTTCTTGGGTGTTTCCATTTATGAATTCCTAGTCATGGTCCACTTGGAACCATGCACCCTCCTTGTCACGTAGGCATAGCTTAATCACAAAATTTATTAAAATAACATAATAATTGATAAAATTAGAACTTGCATATAGTCTAGTTGCACATTAATGTTTATTTATTTACAGAATGCCCCTCCTAGGGTAGAACCACTAGGGTTTTAGAACATAAAACATCATGGTCACTTGGGATGGATATTATAGTCCTCCCCTTCCAAAATTTGATTTCCCTCAAGCAATTGTATTTCAGGGTGTTGCAACACATGTTCATTCTCCCATGTGGCATCCTCACTAGGTAGCCCTTTCCACAAGACTAAATATTCCTAAATGGTTTTGTTTCTAAGTTTCTTTTTTTTGTTCTACAATATTTCTATGGCACCAAAATTAGCTTCCCTTCATCATCTAAAGGTGGAAGTTCTGTTGACAATGTTACCTGTTGTCCAACTTCATTTTTTAAACATGACACATGGAATACATTATGCACCATACTATTCTTAGGAAATTCCAATGCATACGCAACTCCACCATCTTTTCTTAATATTCTATGAGGACCATAGAACCTGGGTTTTAATTTCTCAGCCCCTTTACCCTTCAAATTTGATATTCTATAAGGCTGCAGTCTTAAATATACCAAGTCAATTTCTTGAAAATTTCTTTTAGTTCTATTCCTATCTACATACATTTTCTGTTGGTTTTGAGCAGACTAGAAGTTGTTCTCGAGTATCGTTAGGATGTCTTGGATTTATTGCATCCAATCCTTAAATTTTGGTGCTCTACTTTCTCAAAATATTTTATCCACATAATTTGGAGTGTCATATCCATACATGGCCTTGAATGGATACATTCCCATCGACATATGATAAGTAGTATTATAGCAGAATCCCCCAAATGCAACCATATGATCCATGCATTTTGTTTTCCTGACACATAATTTATGAGATAGCCTCCAAGCATTGATTGACCCTCTTAGTTTGGCCATCAATTTTGGGATGATAACTTGTGATGATATTTTATTATGTCCCTACCAGTTTAAACAACTCTTACCAAAAGGCGTTGGTAAACTTACTATCTCTATCACTATCATTATTTTTGGCAAGCCATGTAATTTGAATATTTCATGAAATAAAAGTTTAGCAATTTGGGATGCTGAGATGGTACAAAAAACAACAAAGAAGTATTCAAACTTGGTCAATCTGTCAACCACAACATATATGCAATCCTTATAACCTTGCACCATGGGTAACCCAGTGATATAGTCCATTGAAATGCTTTCCCATTTTTTGTTTGGGATATGAAATGGCTGAAGTAGACCAAATAGGCGTGTGTGTTATAGAATTTATTCTTCTAGAATATGTTACATTCTCTCATATATATCAACACATAAGCTTTGGATCCTTTCCAGAAAAATCTCTCCCTAATCTTTTGGTAAGTTTTTAGGAAAACAGGATGCCCTGCTGAGTGGTGAGTCATGGGAATCTTCCAAAATATTCTTTCTTAATTATGATCCTGGTACTAAGTATACATTTTCTTTATAGTATATGATCCCATCCACTATTTTGTACATGTCATATCCAATTTATCCATTGACAATTTCACAAGCAAACTGAGTTCTAGAGTATTCTAAAAATAATTGCTCTTTCCAGCCATTAGGGACCTCCATAGTAGAAATTGTTGGTTTTCTTGACAGATCATTTTCTACTCCATTCATGTTTACCTTCTTGTACTCTATATCAAAATCATAAGCTTGAAATTTACTTACCCATTTATGCTGCCTTCCATTAAGCTCTTTTGGGTCAAGAAATGTCTCAAGCCGTTGTGATCAATTTTGACCACAAAGTTTCTACCCACCAAATACTGTCGGAATTTGGCCAATGCATGCATTATGGCCAAAATCTCTTTTTCATATATGGAATAATGTATTTCATGGGGATGCAAATTTCTACTCTCAAAGGAAATTGGGTGCCTGTTTTGCATCAATATTGCACCAATACCTTCCCCAAAGGCATCACACTCAACCACAAAAGGTTGAGTGAAATCCAGCAGAGCTAGGACTGGACATATGCTTATGACTTTATTCATCTTCTTAATAATATTTTCAGCTTCCTCTAGCCAACATAAAGATTCCTTTTTGGTGAGATTAGTCAAGGGTGCTTCTAATTGAGAAAATTCCTTAACAAACTTTTGATAGTAAGTGTAGATTCCAAGGAATCCTCTTAATTCAGTGACATTCTTGGGACATGGCCAATTAAGGATGGATAGGATCTTTTCCATGTGGACCTTTACCCCCTGTTTCCCAATTACATGGCCAAGATACAACATATCAATAATCCCAAACTCACATTTGGATAGCTTTGCATACAAGGACTGATGGAGCTGCTCCCTAAATACCATGTTCATGCAATATTGAAATTTTGTAGGTGCACTAGTCAATCCAAAGGGCATGACTAGAAATTAAAAATGGCCACAATGACAACAAAAGTTTGTTTTTTGTATGTCTTCTTCTCTCATCTAGATTTGATGATAAGAATGAAGATCAATCTTGGGGAAATTTTTGGCCTTGTGTATCTCATCCATTAACTCATCAATCCTTGGGGTGGGGTATCGATTCTTAATGGTACTTTTATTTATATCTCTATAATCTATACACATTATCAATATTCCATCTTTATTTTTCAGCAACACCACTGATGAAGCAAAAGGATTGGTACTAGGTCTAATTAGTCCCAATTCCAACAACTCAATGGTCCTTTCAATTTCATATTTTAGCCTTTTGGGATACTTGTAAGGTAGAATCATGATAGAAAGTGTCCATACCTCCAATTCTATCACATGCTAAACCCCTCTATCAGGTGTCCTCCCCGGAGGAAGATTTCCAAAAATTTTCTCATACTTTTTTAGCAGGATCTTGATGTGCTCGGGATGTTGAGAAATTTCTATGGATGATCCTTGGGAAACAGTGAAATATTCAGCATCCCACTCTATGTATTCATGTTTTAATACAAATCTCACGTTATGGGAAGAGACCAGCTGCTTTGGATAAGTGTTCATACCTATCAAAACAACTTGTTTCCCATCATAACCTTTAAACTTCATTTCCTGAACCTGGTAGTTCACATAATTTTCACCAATGGAAAATAACCATTGGAATCCTTGCACTACATTAGTGTCATCCACATTCACCACATATAAAGTATCAGTAACTATATATTCCCCAATGGTCACTTGCATCTTGGGAATCCATTTTGTGCATTCCATGGAGTGATTCCCAAGGGTTATGAAAGTGAATATATTAAAGGATTTGGTGATAATATTTCTTTTATCAACCATTGCAGTGTTAATGAAATTATGGGTGGATCATCCATCCACCAAAATTATATCTCTTTTCCCTTGGAATACTCCTTTGAACCAAATGGTATGAAATCTAAGTACTCTGGACAGAGAAACACATTTTACTATATCTGGTTGTGGTAGCTCCTCCTCTTAAGCCGATTCAAAATTTTCTTCTGCTTCCATTGGATGGTCAACGTCCTCTTCTTCATCAGCACTTTTAGAGAAGAATTCAATATCGTATGATTTCCCCTTAGCACATTTAGAGCCCGAAACCCATGGTTCCTGGCATGAGAAGCATAGCTTGTTTCTTCTCAATTCATCCAAATATCTAGAGAAGTTATCCTTCTTTAAATTTCTAGTGGGACCCTTTGGGAAAGGTCTCTTATCCTTTAAGTTTGAAGTAAAATTACTCCATGATGGGAATATTGTTTTCGGGATAACATATTGAAGATACTGAGTCTTGTCCATGGATTCTTGCAGTGTAGAAGGTTGATGGGATTCAGCTAGACCTTTAAGTGGCTTTGCTAGTCCTTCTATGATCAAAATAACTAAGCGAGATTCTGACACATCACTCACAATGACAACCACCTTTTGAAATTCTGAAATGTAATATTTTGGTGATCCTAAATTCTTTAAATGAGAAAGATCTCTGAATGACATATCGGGATCTCTTCTATCAAATCTATTTACCAATATTCTAGTTAATTCTTCATAGGTGGTCATGGTATTATGTCCCAAATTTCTCATTCCATGAAACCTCCAATCACTTGAATCCCCCTCCAAGTGCAGTGTGTCCATCCTAATGGCATCTCTCCCCACCATATGACTCAACTGAAAATAAGTTTCAAGTTTATGCACCTATGAGTTAGCATTTCATTTTACAAATCCATCAAAGGAAGGGAAATTTTACACTATGGTCCTATGCAACTCAAAATTTTGTGTAGGCATTAAGTTACCTCCTCTATATTTGAACCTATGTTGATATTCACAATAATATTTTAGGTTCAAGAATCTTTTAAACTCTTCATTGAAAGCCACATATGTAGTAAGTCAAATCTTTATAGGTGTGATTCCTTCAAATGGTACTTCAGCTTCCTCCACGCCGTGCTCCAGAAACTTTGGCATATTAGACCTTGGCATCTATTTTAATTCAAGTGGCCTATTATGGGTCCCAAAATTATAGAATATTTTCTCCTTTAATACCTTCTTCTCCTCTTGGTGGGAACCACTACTGTTGACTTCCCCTTCTTTCTTGTCCACCAACCTACAAAGACCCTCTCTGATTTTTGTTTGTACATGGGTGAATTTATACATAATTTTCAAGATGTTTTGGGAAAAGTATCCATCCTTTTATTCTATTTTTATACCTCTGTCATCCATGTTTCCTTCCACTCATTGAAGGTTCCCTTGAATGGATCTCTCCTCCTCTTCTTCGACAATGAAAAGATCTTCAAGATTTTTATTTATTGGATTGGGATCTCTTTTGGGAATCATCAAGATAAGTTAAGAGAAGTTTAAGAGGAACATGCTATGATACCACTATAATGACCTAATTAATTAATCAGGTCCACTAAATCAATATAATAAAAATCCAGATAACTAGTTGACAGGTGGGAAAAAATTTCAAGTAAACATAGGAATTGAACTGGGGTTTGCGGGAGAAACCAAAATACAAGTTAGGATACTGAAGGTTCATATATATAATCACTTGGATGTTGGGACCTTTTAGGTTTCAAGAATAATCTAGTATGAAGTATACTAACAGGATTCTAGGAGTCCCAACCGACGCAAACTGAGATCTTAACAATCAATTCCAAGAAACTAAAGGATAAGGAAGGATTAGGAAGGTTATAAGTCTTTGTTTAGGAATATAAAATAAAATTTGGAGGTCTAAAATAGGTATGTACCGTCATAATAAAAGTTAAGGTTCGCACTAGTAAAACTAATCATTGGGACTAAGCAACTAGTCAAACTTTAATGAATTCCAAATGCCTACAAAGAGGAACTAAACTTCAATATCAGACATTGGATATATTCATTATGATTTTAAGTAATGTTCAAAACATAAAATAAATTAAATGGACATGTTTAAATACATTAGTTTCTTCAAACTGGAAAACTAGTCATTTTTACATAGAGATCTAGGCAAGGTGTAAAAATTCATTATGAAACTCACTCAAAACAGATAAAATTTCTCTATAATTTGAAGAGATAGTAAATAATAGCATAATAGGGCCATGATATTTGAAATAATCTCACAATAAGCTCATAGGTAACCTCTCAAAATAAAAATAAAAATAAAAACTCCCAAAAGTATGGCTCTAGAGCTAGGAAACCAATGAGAATTGAACCCTGGACCTTCCAAACTCTGTGAGTGACCTGATAGTGGTCTGAATCTGATACTAAAAAATACATTGGTAATCCATACATGAATCATATCATATTGGGGTCGAAATTCTGATCATATTACTCCAAAAATTGCTAAAACTATATAGAAATGAGAGAAGGAGAGAAGAAGAATGGATGTAACTGATAGGAGGCCTCCAAGAATTTCAAGATGATATAATAAAAAAAAAAGAAACATAAACACCTGAAAAAAATCATATTCAATTTCTTCCATTTCTTGAAATACCAAAACACAAGGATCATTGCCTAAGGGACACACCACCCAAAGCTCTAGTTGAGGAACAACACTCAACTATTGAGAGAAACTATCAAAATCCAAAACAAAAATGATCAAAAGTTGGAAGAGGTGTGCACTCTCCTTCCTATATATTCAATTCAGCTTCATGCCCAATCCACGTTGACCAATGCGCCCTCATGGATAAAAGGATAAACTTTCCAACTTGCTTGATTTTTCCCTGACCTAGATTTCAACCTTTTTGGAAACTGCGCCCCAGTTACTTTTGTCAGAATTTCCTTATATCCTTTAGAAAATAATCCCTCCTTACTTTGAATGGATTTCATTTTCTATTTTTTAGAAACTATATCTCCAAAATTTTCCTGCTTTTTGACCATGTCAACTTTTTTTGCAGTTTCCTCCTTTGCCCTAGCTTTTCCCTTATGAACAAATTGGTAGGATCCATCTTTTTGGCTTGAGTGATTTTGGAATTTTCTTTATTTTCTTGAGTGTTTTGATTTATGAATTCCAATTCATGTTCCGCTTATACCCATGTTCCCTCCTTGTCACCTAGGCATAGCTTAATCACAAAATTTATTAAAATAACGTAATAATTGATAAAATTAGAACTTGCATCTAGTCTAGTTGCACATTAATGTTTATTTATTTACAAAATACCCCTCCTAGGATAGAACCACTAGGTTTTTAAGACATAAAACACCATGGTCACTTGGGAGGGATATTACATAGTCTTTGATTGGAAATGTTAATTTGAGCTTTTTCTTCCTATCTTTAGAGATCTGTTTTTTCATGTTTGTTGGAAAGATAGGAAACAAAATTCTAGTTTCAAGTTTGGATGTATGTTATTCAATTTCTGCATTTTGGTAAAATAACCTATTACTCTCTCGTTAAATAGGGAATGTATTGAAATAAAATTTAAATACTTGTACATCATCATTGCATGGTTTATGAGTCGAGTTCTCACCTCATATTGTCCACTTAACCACAAAAGATAAAACCAAGTGCTAATTAAGATTAATTTTTTTATTATCAATATTGTGTGTTAAGTTAGTGACATGTTCCAATGTATTTAATCATAGGATCTATCATTATTTACCTACAATGCATATTGAGGACTATGTGGTTATTCCATGTACTATTTGGTACATCAAACGACCTTTCATGTACTTTTATGGTATATAGAAAGGTTCTTTCACATATTTGATGATATATAGGAAGGAATCTTTCAAACGGTTGTGCATTAGACAACACTACTATGGATTTGATCTCCAACATAGATTGCGTATACTAGGAGACCCATTAGGATCCTGACATTGACTGAGTAACCTTTTGATCGTCTTGTCGAAGCAATACATTCATAAAAACACTTAGGGAGATATTGTGCATGTATTGTACAGGTAGTCTGGTATATAAGAAAGGGTAAGATCCCAATCCTCCTTGTTTTGTATTACTATTGGACCCTGCGATATATCATGAGTTGTGATGACTTGAAACTCTTGCGATGATCCGACTTGTATATCCTACCTATCACAATTTTTATTTTTTATTTTATATTCAGTAGTGTTTATTGTTTGTGTAGTTATTATACTTTTAGATAGAGAGGTATCTTCATTATATATGGCTATGTCTTCTGGAACTACCAACCAAGAGACCCCTTCTCAAGGGAATCCTTTTGTTTTTCCTTGATTTGAAAATGATGGTCCTCCCTTCATTTCCACTTTGAATTCCTAGATTGACCATAGGATTACCCATATGGATATTCTGTTTGGTAGTCACAGATGCACCCAATATCTTGAATGTTAATTACCCATCACAAAACCACCAACATCATGTTGATATTTCACCTTCTTCTCCAGATGTACCTTATTCCCTTTATCCTTCTTTTTCTATTGAAAGTTGTGATGCTAGTAATTAGGTGGATAACAAGAAGAAGAAAAACAAGATTAAGAAGAAGAAAAACAAACAAGAAATCAAATCTCAACCAACTACTCATAGTTATGAGAGTATTGATATATCCACAAAAACACCTTGTAAGACTAATTTACCTTATAGGCTTTGCAAGGGTGGTGACCTTCTTAAGTATTGTCATGGTATGTCCTAAATTTTAGAAGTGTGGTATAAGGCTTCCAAAAAGGCATGTCATTAGCCTCTGGTCATCATACTAATGATACCCCATCAACCAATGACTCTATGGTTAAGAGTCGAAAAGGTAAAGTCAAGAATCTTTACTTGCTATGTAAGGACATGAACCTTACTTACCTTTTTCCTCACATGGATGAATATTCAAAGTTGTTGGAATATATTATGGTTCCTCAAAAACAACTTCTAAGATATTATAGTTAGTAGTCCCTTGACCTCCCATTGGTTGATAAAGTGGTCGATCCAACTCCATCCTTGGTTGGTTCCACTCTTTCTTTAAAAACTGAATACACGCAGTTCATCCCACTCTTCCTTTGAATACCTGAAGTTAAATGGTCAAGTATATTTCATCTCCACTCAATCCCACTCTTTCATACGAGAGTGTTAATACTAAATTAGTCACTTTAACACAATTTTTGTCTCGTCCCTCTCTTCCAGTTGAAAGTGAAATGAAAACTGCTGAAGTTTTTGTAGTCAGTTTGAATTATTCTAGGAAAGGGGAAATTTTGTCTGCTTCAATAGAACCCTCTCCAAGCACCTAGGTTATTTCATTTAATTGGAGTAATATAATAGAATGTCATCTTCATTCAAGTGTTCCTTTCCATATATTTGTGTAAGTTATCGTTAGGAACATACTTCGCACTATTTTTGATGTAGGAGCTTCTGTTAGTATTCTATCCTCAACTTCTTGGAAAGATATAGGTTCTCCTCAGCTTGTACTAGCTACCGATCAGATACCGAATTTCAATAGAATAACTACTTCACCTTTATGGGGCCTTCCTCACTTACCTATCACCTTAGGAGGGAAAATTGTCTGCATTGATGTTGTGGTAGTACAAGGTCCATTACATTTTAATTTTCTCCTTGGAAAATATTATGTTTACGCCATGAAAGTTGTAGTTTCCACACTCTTTAGAGTGATGCATTTTCCCAATGATGGGAAGATTGTGACCGTTGATAATCTTTACTTTGTTACACCTGATCATCGAATGATTGCTAGTCATCAAACTTCCTTGAATGTCCTGCATGTTCTAGTGGTTCCTCCCCCTTCGAAGACCATTCCTTCTAGTTAAACCATAGCTTCTTCCCATTATGGGGAAGCTTGGGGGGCATGTCTCTAGTATTTATACATTATACTACAGTTAATTCGCTAGCTTCTTATGTGTGGAAACTTAACAAAACTCTGGACATCATGTTTGTAAAAATCCTGTTAATGGGTATCATCATAAGTACTGACCTCTGGACATCATGTTGGGAAGGGGCCCACCAATAGGAATCATATAGAGCATAGTTTTTCTCAATTTTAAGCTCTTTAAGAAATGAAACTCATCTTCGAGCATAGTTCATTTTTTGTTTCAAGATTGTTAAAAAATGAATCCAATTCTTTGAGCATATTTTATTTCTAATTTCAATCTCATTAAAAAATAAAACTGAATTTGAGCATAGTTTATTTCTAGTTTTAAGCTTGTTAAAAAATAAAACCAACATTGAGCATAGTTCCCTTTCTTTGTCAAGATCATTAAAAAATGAAACAGGTCATTATGAGTAGAGTTCCCTTTTCATGTCAATTTCATTAAAACATGAAATAGATTATTCCATTGTGTCAAGTCTATTACCAGACTCAATACTTGAACCTTCATTTCATCTTCTTGTATCACTTGATCCAGTTTCTCTAGTGAACCTTTTCCTAGTAGTAACCGAGAATTTAGTTGGATGAAGAAAAGAGTAGGAAGATGAAACGAATCTTGGGGGAATGCATCCAACCTCTTTACATTATGTTGGATTTAAGATACTTGACAGTTATACTAGGGGAAAGTACCAACCACTGGATATCATGTTGGGAAAACACTCATCAATGGGATTCATTTTGAGCATACTTTATTTTTAGTTTTGATCTCTCTAAACCATGAAACAACATACCGATCATAGTTCATTCTCTGTTGAAAACTCATTAAAAAATGAAGCAGATACCTTGAGAATTTAGATTCCAACTGATATTCGAGCTTGTTAAAAATAGTAAGATGGTGTTGAGCTTACTTTTTACATTTTTCGTGCTCTGGTTAAAACATGAAAAGTGGTTTGAGCTTAGTTTATTGATTTTTTCATTCTTTAGATTCAAACATGAAAAAAGGTTTTGAGTGATTTTGATACCATAATTGTTCTCGTTAAAAACCAAGTAAAACAGTATCGAGGATACTTTTATCATTTTTTCGGGCTTGCAAAACTTTTACGAAAAAGGAACCCCTCTAGAGTTTTCTTTAAGCTCTTTTTAGACTCCCAAAATAGGAAAAGATTTCGAAGTGAATGTGTTTATTTCATGATTTTGAAATTATTTGAAAGGTCATCTATCCGATGATAGTTTACCCCTTTTTTGGACCATTTAGACTAATTACGAAAAATGTATACACTATTACATCATAACTAGAATAGTTCTCCTAAGTATTATTTTATACTTTTTCATATCTTGGGGGTTAAATTTATGAATGTTTTTACCATGGAGTCTTCTTTAGTCTTTTTAGACTCCCTAAACATGAAAAACACCAAGTTTTATTTCTATGGTCTCGTAAAATTACACATTGAAAGGCCCTTTGGGAATGAGCCCCTCCTTTCTCAGGTTCATAAAACATGTGATATTGGACTCATCCATGATGAGCTACATTGAGCGTTTGTTACCCTTTTTTAGCTTGTTAAAAATCAAAGAGGCCCTCATCCATCATGATGGGGAAATTAAGGGAATGGGAAGATATATTTAATCTGTATTGATGGTAGCTTAGAGCCACCCTTGAATGTGGAACATGTCTGTATTTTATTCAACTAGATGCATAATCAGCTTGTCCTCGAGTTATATCAATTCTATGACTCTTTTTACTCGTTTGGTTCATCCAAAGAATGCCTTGGCCATTTATTGTATTATTTATTGGTCTCTACCACGTTAATTCAATGTTTCCAATTCACTTGTCATGTCATTATATGTTCAAGGAAATTATTTACCTAGAATAAACCTTTGCAGTCATAAAGCCTTCTATTGTGTCATTCGTCCCTGAAATAGTCTCTCATGTTCACCCTCACACCTTTGTTTCAGTTCACGCTCATTTGATATACCATATTACATCACTTTCCTATGTTGGTTTTGTTTCTATGATGTGGGATACATTATGGCCCTCCTTCAATGAGTCTATTCCTATCGACATCAGCATATCGTGTAGGGATTAGAATTAGAAACTAGTATGTACCTTAGAGCCTACATGGCTCAATGGCAGGTTTCCTCTCTTTCGACATTAAGTTTACATAATTGACCTTTGATCGAATGATTTTGTGGATTTTAGACTCCATATCATCTATTTTCATTCATCGAAATGCACTAGGATACCTTGGGTATCATTATCATCATCTGTGATTTCCCTCGCGCTTGTGAATGGTTTACATTATTGACCGATAATCAAGTGGTTTCTACCATGTTCGGTTTCAACTCCTTTGATCACATGGATAGAATCATATCATTTTTTGGGTTCATGTTTACGAACCTCGGGATCATGTACTTTACCCAGGTTTCGATGGGGATTTTCCTCATTATTGTACTCACACAGATCCACTTTGTATTTCCATAGCCAGGATTTGTCCACGGTTATTTTAGGTACGAATCCAAATTGTATGTTAGTGGCCATATCATGTTTCAGTAATTTCATGGTTCTGCAATGTAGTGGTCGGAAACCATGTTGTGATTCATTCGGATGAAGAATTATTGTACTGCAAGAAAGTCCTTATTTGTTGTTGACAGTTTCCCAACCGATGGTTCCTTGCCTCGATCCTTTATTTTTTGTCCTTCAAACTATTTAACCTATATGGTTACTATAGATTCATACTTTTGGGGGGAATCTGTTACACAAAATTTTCATCCTCACCATGATCATGAACCATGTACAACTTTTCCTTTCCTTGATCCCTGAAGTGCTTGGAAAAAACTATTTGGAAGATGAGTTTTGAGGTTTTTCTCCCTTTGAAAAAAACCTATTTTGAGAGGGTGACAACCTTTTCTCTCTAATAATGTTTTTCACTCCCCATCGAAACACTTTGCATCACTATGGGGTGCGTCATCAATGTACTTTGCTTTTGTATAGTGTGCATTATGCCTGTATGAAGGGAAAAGATTAATTTCGAGAAGCTTCTCGAAGGATACCCTCATAGAGGTTTATCCCTTCCATTTAGGGTGGATCTCACTTGCCTCCCAGCTTAGTAGGATCCCACCTCATCCTTCACCCTTAATCCTCTCATGCCTTCCTAATATCGTTTGGCCTACAAATGCAAGCTTACACTCACAGGAGAACTAGAAGGATAACAACCAAATGTTGGAGAAATTAGGCCATAGATCTGGTCTTTGATAATTTGTTTATTGAGGCAAGGATACGTTGGAAGGAATCTTCAACACCAAGGATATCTATGGATGAAATTATTTCCTCTTTGATATTAATACATTAATGTATTAATTTACGATAAATGATGTGTGATTTAATTTACAACAGTCCTCCTTGGTCAATTTCTTAGATATATCAAATTATCTTATGTTTCCACTAGTTTCTTGTTTAATTTGTACCTTTTGCATCTTATCTCTTCATCATTAGGATTGTGAAATCTTCAAGCCAACGAAGAAAGGGAAAGGTTTACATTTTTGTTCTGTTTTTTTCTAGATCCAAACCATTTGGACTAGGGAACCAATCTCTATCTGCATTGATTGAGTTTTTCTATTAATAGAGATATGGGTGGGCATTATGGGTAGGTGGAAGAGTAGGGGAAAGAGAGTGTGAGAGAGGGCATTAGTATGGGTTATAG